>JAJONZ010000979.1:0-105925 GCA_029582445.1 Solanum paucissectum | reverse complement strand
GGTTTGTTATTCTTCCTACGTAAGTTCATAATTCTTTCATCTAAAACAATGAATTGTGTTCATATGATTATGGGTAACTAAACTCCACAACTAGGGTTGTGGGAACCATGAGCGATTAACAAAGTATGAATAGTAAATAAGCAATTCTTGAATTGTGGTTTGCATGCATTGATAATTCTTTCGTTTAAAAGTCTTTTTTAACGGTGCGCAACGTTAGAACTCGCCTTGTTGCTCCTTGCCGGACCAAGGAGGTAATCAACAAGAAAAAAGTTATCAACATAAATTTAGTGTGATACTATCTAATAGGCTAGTGTCGATTGGTGGGAAGTAATAACTAAGTCAAACATCGATTATGATCTCTAATATGAGGTAAAGGTAAGGGTTAGTAAATTATACACACGTAGCCGGACCAAGGTGCGGGTGAAATTCTCTAGATGTCGGACAAAGGATTTAGAGATACCTAACTTATCACTTTGCATGTAGTACACTAGGAAAGGATTGCTATTACTAGGATTACTGCGTTATGAGCTTGTGGGGAACACGTATACCCTATTTAATTCTCTCATCTTGATAACAACCAAAATTGACTTTTGATTACTGATTACTTATTGAGTTCTTACAATTTGTTTCACTAAACCCCCTCCCCCTTCAATTACTTGTTTCTGGAAGTAATTTGACTAAATGAATATAATTTTTGGTTACAGTAAAGTCTAAACCATTTTCCTCGTGAGATCGACCCCAACCCACAAGTTGGGTTCTTTACTTGATAACGATCGCTTATGCTTCTTTAGGGAAGTTTAAATTGAGCGTATCACCTACCTACAATGCAAAAGTATAGTATGTACATTAGTTGTGACAATTTGGTTTAAATAACATTGCAGAACATATGTGTGATTAATGTAATGTACTAGGTCTGTGGATTTTTGAAACTGTGGATTGTTCAAGACGCTACTCATGGAAATAGTCGATATTTCAAAAGTGCCTAGTGTGACAAGAGCATGTTTCAAATTTGAAACAACAACTATACTTAGTTTATTATGAAAACATTAAGTAGTTTGTCCAATACTTTTATAGATTGAGATTCTAACGTCACATAAGCCAAGTATAGGTTGATCATCTTTCATCGTTTCTAGAAAAGCACCATCATTTTCTGCAAAATCTTCTCATAGAGTAATAGTTGTATGCTCCATGCTGAGTTATCAATTAGAAGAGAAATGTTAATACTTCACCATATCTCTATATTGATGATAGTTTAGGCATCTTTAAAACATACTGCTCATTTGTAACAACTATCTCTCATCTCTTGCTATATTCTCTTTCAATGAGGGGATTCATTGAAACTAAAATACAAATCAAATCTTAGAATAGCTAATGTAAATTAGTGATAGCGATTACGTAATGGAGCATGAAATTAAATAACAAATTATTTGGGTGGATACTTACCTAGAATAGCACCATTAGGTAATTATTGACATGATCAAATGATACAAACCCAAAGAGAATCTATGTGTTGAAACCTCAATGTCAGTCGCCTTTATGATTGTATTATCTGTAAATGCCAATTCAACTTCTTTATGTACGGAATAGTAGTTGGGGTTGACGCGATCTAAGCGTCTTTTAGCAATGTAGTAACTCCTATTTGGTTTCAAGGAGTCCTTCCATGTTTCGATATGTTTATTAAATAGTGTTGCTTGAATTTTTGTACCTAGTATTGTGCGAAGCAGTGGGGGTATAAGTACAATAAACATGAGCGATAAAATAATAAGGTAAGTAAAAATGTCAATGTTATTACCACTTCGTTAACTAATATTATTGTTCTAAAAGTTCCTTCATGCGTTGAATTCTTGTAAGGTATTATTGAACCCCTTTAAATCACTAAGACTCTCATCACCAAATTAATGGACTGTTTTTGTATCTTGTTTATCGGTACATTCCATTCTGCTAGTTCAATTCCAGTCGTCGTGTGGGCTGGATCTTGATGACTACCACTGGGAGACGAGAGCGAGAATGTTAATTCTAGGCGTTATTGTGTATTAGTACCATTGATGACGGCGGCAAATGGTCGAAATCTGCATGATTAGGTAGGGATTTGATGCATAAAAGAGGGTATCATTATGATGTAAAGTGCGGCTAAACTAAGGTTAGAAGTAACATATACATGTAAAGTATGTGTTTAAAATTGCCAGGGACTGTATGTGAGCAGGTGAACCAATAATAGGTTGTATAAATAATGATTCACGAAAAGAAACAAAGTTGGTTAGTGGTGTAAAGTATGTGTTTACAGTTGCCAAAGGACTGTATTCAAGAAGGTGAACTAATAAATATATATTTACATTAATAGAAATATTTATCTCATAAAATTAGCTATTAAATAAATAATAAAGATTAAACTAATACAAACTTCAACTAATAAAAATATTTACAAGTCATATGAACTTTTCTTCGTCTAAAATACTTAAATATTAAAAAATAGTAAATAAGTAAAATAAAAGGGCAATGTTTATATAGTAATAACTATTTTGAAGCAAATTTCCTGAGAGTCTAAATCACATAAGTAGCATTGATAAATAAAGTCATTTTTTTGTCTTGATCATCAAAAACAAATCGTGACAATTCTCTAAATTTTGGAAAAAGATATGTAGAAGCACATATCTACATCACAAGATAAATTGTTAACAAAAACAAATGAATTTAGACTACATCAGTTAACTTCATATATTGGAACATTACATACTAATGTATATATTAATTAAAAAAAATTATTATATCATAAAAATTATATTATTTTCTTCAAGTACTCGAGGTCATCAAATATACCTTCTTAGGATAGAACGACTTACTTTATCAGAATAGTGATACCTCATATTTTGCTAAACTTCGAACTCACTCAACGACAATAAATCACACAAAAAAATTAAAAATGCAATAATAAGAAGAAGAGTAGAAGATTAGAAAAAAATGTGGTTGAAAAATGAGAGGAAGTCCCTCTATTTATAGTCAACAAAGAGTAGTATGAACAAATATTTTTTGTGTCTTATCTGAAAAATCATGACCTTTCCGAGAAGTCACAACACTTTGGAAAAGTCACAATTTTTTTGAAAAAGTCACAACTCTTTGAAAAAGTCACAATTTATTGAAAAAGTCACAACTCTTTGAAAAAGTCACAACTCATCAAAAAATCACAACCGTTTGAACAAATTCACAACTTATCGGAAAAGTCACAAGTCGTCGAAAAAGTCACAACCTAAGTTAGTGATATTATAGTAATTTAACATTCAAGTTAGGAGTTCATTCTTTTAAGGTAAGATAGATAGATAGATAGATATATATATATATAGGTGCAGATGCATTACATACCTAACTAAATGCTAGAAATGGTGGTGATTTTCGGTGGAGAACCAGTATCATATTTGCCGAATTGTGACCATCTGAATCTCATTGAATAAATATTGGCAGTAGGCCTCATATCTCTATACTATAGCTTGAGAATAGAATGAATTGCATGTCATTTCATGGATTCGTCATACATATATGTTACCCTACTCATGTTGCAAATAATGGCCTGGTGGTACCCATGTACTCTTAATGTTGTAATCACTTTTTATAACATTTAAACGCCTCATAGAACCACATATGCTTTTAGAATAGATCTGGATACTTAACTCGATCTCAGAAAGGGAACTGAAACGTGTGGATGTTCATAAAAACTTAAGGTATTTAAGGAATCTTCTATTGAACTCATTTAACTTCCATACAACCATTTAGCCCTATAAAACTCATAGTAGCCTCGAAACTCTTTTCTCGACTTTACTCATTAATATTTATTTAGTATCGAAAATGGACACTGACATACTTAACTTTATCTAAGAATGACCCTGATTTGGTGGTAGTATGGTCCTTTTGAGAAACAAGATTGTTCGAGAAGTAGATAACCAAAAGAATATAGTACAAGATTTAATATTAAGAACATTTTCAAATAACATTTTGTAAGAACTTCTGACAAGAAAGAATGTCTTAACAATTTCCATTTATAGAACAAGATAACTCTCTAATATTTCAACCTCACTTTTAGGACAAAAGTTCATCAATTGACACAAGAAATACGAAACTCGACAGAAAATATTTTTAACTAACAAACATACTTCAAAATGTTACAAATAGGACAATATAGGATAAGGTCCAAAAATAAGATCAGCTAACATCCTAATTTCTTTCACATAGGATATTCCTAGCAATGGAATAGTAAAAAGATGACTTATTCAAGAACTTCTATATTTTTTGGATTCGCGCGACATGAAAAAAAAAATTATTTGCCTTAACATACCTTTTGATTAAATAACTATTGGAATAAGAGAACCATCATGGTGGAATAACCACGAAATTAGCAAACTAATAATGAAATTCAGCTCGGACAAAATATCGCTCCTCAATGAAGTTATGCGCATAAGAATATCGCAGTGGATGAATAATTCTTGAAAATGAAAATAGAAGTGAAGAACAAGGTTTTTGTTTGCATAACAATATAGAGGATTAATTTATCTATACCACCATCCATTTTTTTTAACGAAACGAATGAAGTAAATATATAATTTTGTGGAGAACAGTAATTTAAGTGTAAGAAAGTACATAATTGATTCTTTGTAAAACCGATTTCTTTTTCTCAAATTTATGAATGGATATATCAAGATGCAACCACCACTTCAACTTAATATATGTAGTACCCTTCCTCCAATTCCACGTGGAAGTGGAGGTAACAAACACCATAAATGTTTTTATTTCATTACTTAGGTATTTGGGTATTGCATTAGTTCGAGATTTTTTATTTTAAAAAAAATTAATTTGGACTTGAAGTCCTTTTATTTATTCCATAAATGTCAAATAATGCAAAACCATACAAAAAGCACCTGAACGGCCCACTAGCCCTTCTATAAAATAAAACATACATAAATACAATTAAACTAAATATGTTTTCATATGTATTTAGGACATTTTAAGAAGACAACACAAATTATTTTGTTTACAAATTTCAATGGAAACTCGATTCTACTGAATCACGCACGATGTTGCAATAAAACTGCAAACTTGATGCTTATAAAACTTCAACACAAGACAAAGGATAACCATAAACACTTGAGATATATAAATTTGGTTCTAAAAGAGTCATTTATAGCTTCTGCAACCATGCACACTAGTGTGTGCATTTGGGAAGAACAAGTTGTTGGCGCCACTGTCGGGGACTTTTAGAATTAGTTTATTTTTCACTCTTTAATATCTACTATCTTATTGTTCAAGTATTAATAACTTGATCTTAGATTTTATATATTATAGCTAAAATCTTAGAGCTAAAACGTGCCTCGAAAGGGAGATCTAGTTGAACCAAACAACACACTTGAAAGATTTCTTCGTCGATGAAGAATGTTGTCCGCTCTAAAGCCAAATAAGTTGTTGGAACTAGGTGTTGACGAAAAACGTGCATATAATCATGAGGAGAAATTTAAAAATGAACACAAAGAGGTACGCGTTGTAATGGTGGAGAGACCAATCCGTGACATGGAAGTCCCACTCACCACCTATGTTGTATCTAGTATTCAGAAACGACCATGGGGCAGTAGATTTGACCTGAAACAGAATATGGTGCAACTCATTCATTCAATTAGGGAATTCACTAGCCTTCCTCATGAGGACCCCCAAGTGCACATAAGGAATTGTCTAGAAATAAGCGACACTTACATTCTGCATGGGGTATTGTCTAATTATGTGAGGTCAACTCTTTTACCGTTCTCAGTAATTTGAGAATCAAGGTGGTGGTTGTCTTATTAGCCACCAAATTCCATCACTACATAAGACTATGTAGCAAAGAGGTTCCTATGTCGATTCAAGACCATCATGCAAAACTTGATGGTTGAGGACTGAGATCTTTAGTTTAGATTAGAGAAACACAGAGAACGTGTACCAAGCATGGGATCAATTTAAACAAATGTGATATGCTTGTCCACATCATTACCATGCAAAATAGGTACTAGCTCACACTTTTATTGAAGGTCTTGAATATAATGCAAAAGCTCTTGGAAATACTACTAGAGGTGGGACTTAAGATGAGATGGTTGAACTTCTTGACAAAATGTCGGGAGTGAGCTCAAAATGGAATGGAGATACGCAAAGAAATACAGTGCAAAGAGTTGCACGAGTATTAGAGGTGGACCAAGTTAGTGCATTGGCTGAAATATTGATGTTTTACAAAATCACATTGCCACGCAGATCAATAAACTACCATTTGGTCAGCATCAGGGACTTGTTAATGCAGTACAAAAACCTCATGGGTGGTGTGAAGTTTGTGGTAGTGGAAAGCATATAATAGAATGTTGCGAATCAAATCTAGACTCTATGAAATATGTAGGTAATGCACAAATAGGTGGAGGAGCGCACAATTATGGTGATACATATAACCCAAGTTTGAGGAATCACCTATACTTTTCATAGGGTGGAAATCACAACAAGGCGCAAGGGCAAAACCCATACCGTCCACAAGAAAATGGGCGTCGTATGAAAATCATGCTTAGGGTAATTTAAACGGTTCCCAACCAGGGGCTTAGCTATCCTTTGCCTAGGGTGTCCAATCGAACACCCTTCATTGGAAAATTACATTGTATTTTGTTAGTAAAATGATACTTTAAACACTTAAATAACACATTTTGAACACCCTTGAAAATAAATAAAACTTTCTTATCTCAATGGTTTTCGTCTTTCAGTTCAAGCTAAGTCCTTTGAAACTTGATGTGCGCGGGTTCAAATCTCCAAAATATGTTATTTGACTTTTTATATTTTTTCCTTTTATTAAAATTTTAAATAAAATTTAAAAGTAATTATTTAACTTAAAGTTAATAAGGAAATTGTATTTATTTATTTATTCATAAAGCTACTAAACGTGAAAAGGCTCTATTAGATTTTCTTTTACTATAACTCGTTTGATTCTAGTCTTTATTTTTCATTTCTCGTTGTTAGTCATCAGAAGTTAGTGAAATCTTGACGCATAAAAGTTATTTCACTCTAAACTGAATTTTCCCTTTAATTTGTCTTTGTTAGTTAACTTTCTATCAAATAAACATGAACATTAAATCTAAATATTATGTAGTTTGATTTCAGAATTTTTGAAATATTTTTTAATTAAAAAATTAATCATTAATGTTACGTAGTTTGATTTACAAAATTTAAGTGCACTCATTCATTAAATTATTTTTATTAGCTATTAATTTTTTTACACCCTTCGTAAAATTTCTTGCTACGCTACTGTTCCCATCAAGGCATTATGACGAATGATGGGCTATTCCAGAATATAATGGTACCGATGAGTAAAAACAATGCAAAGGTAGATAATTTTTTAGAAGATTCGAGGAAACACCAAGATGTCAAATCATAATTAGGAAAGACAGTTTGCATTATTAGCTAATGAAAAAAAATTGCATCCACTAGGAGGTCTTTTGGTTTTACAGATCCTAACGCGAAAAAATTAAATGTTGTGACTACAAGAAATGGGTTACAACTAGAGAAGCTAGCTCCAAGGAAAAGAAATCCTAAAGTAGTAAGTGGAGAAAAGAAACAAGAAGATATTGGTCAAAATTTGAATGTTGAGAGAAGTTTTCCTCAACTAAAACCACCTCCTCCTTTTCCACAAAATTTAAAAAAGTAGAATGATGACGAATGCTTCGGTTGGTTTCACTCTCTCCTTAAACAAGTTCACATTAATCCACCATTGGTTGATATTTCGAAGGGAATTCCTAAATATACCAAGTATGTGATGGAGATAGTGGCGAATTATAGAAGGTTATCTGAGTATAAATAGTGGCACTTACTGAAGAGTGGATTTAAAAATTTCAGAATAGATTACAAAATAAGTTGAAAGATCCGGATAGCTTCACGGTACAAATTACAATTTCGCAATGTTTCTATGCTCGGAGGTTATGTGGTTCGGGAGCTGGTATAAATCTCACGCCGGCATCCTTGTACAAGCAAGTTAGGTTAGGTGGTCCCAAACAAAGCCGTATCATCTTAAAGCTTGCAGATATATCTGGTGCTAGGTTGCAAGGTATAGTACAAGTAGGGTTGCTTATCTTTCCTGTAGGCTTTATGGTCCTAAATTTTGAGCCTAATCCTAAAGTTCAATTCATTTTGGGAAGACTTTTCTTAGCCACAACAGGATTATTGATTGATGTAGTAGCTGGGTAGTTGACCATGAGAGCTCATGATGAGATAAAAGTATTTTATGTCTATCACCCTTTAAAACTTCCATATGTCGATGAGGAGTTCTATTTTATCACTATTGTGGATATAGCCATATAATCACACTATATTGCTTCTAAAGATCCATCAACGAGGGTGGTGATACATATACTTAAGTGCTGGCTACTTGTCTTGCTATACACTTATTGGAGACCAGAAAGGCGAAGTGGACCCATAAGATCAAGATTTTGGACAACCATCCAAACCATTGATCATAGATGCATCTAAATTAGAGCTTAAATCTCTACAGACGCACCTAAGGTATGCGTATCTAAGAAACAACGAAATTTTACCCGTTATACTTTTTGTAGAATTGTCTGAAGCACAGGTTGATGTGGCATTAAAATCTTGAAGTGGAGGAAGAAAGCTATTTAGTGGCATATGTCTAATTTTCATGGGATTAATCTGGCATTATGTATGCAAAAAATATATATGGATGAAGACCACGAGGCCAATTTCACAACATCAACGTCGGCTAAATCTGTTGATGAAGGAAATAGTGAGAAAAGAAGTGATCAAGTGGTTAGTCGATGAGATTGTGTACCCCATCTTCAATAGTAAATGGGCAAGTCTAGTGTAGTGTCTACCAAAGAAAGGTGGTATTATAGTAATGAAGAATGAATTGATTCCAACAAGAACTCTTACCAAATGGAGGATTTGAATGAAATACTGGAATCTTAATGATGCAATAAAGAAGTATAACTATCCTGTCCCCTTTATTGATCGAATGCTTGACCATTTAGTAGGGCAGGAGTACTATTGCTTTATACATGAGTATTTTTTGATATAATATGATTTTAATTACATCTAATGATTAATAAAAGACCACTTTCACTTCTCCTTATGGCACATATGCTTTCAAATGTATGCCATTTGGACTTCGCAATGCACCGAACACTTTCTAGAGGTGTATAGTGCCTATGTTTCATGATATGGTGGAGTATTTTCTAGAGGTTTTAATGGATAATTTATCTGCCTTTCAAAAGCTTTTTGATGTATGTCTTCGAAACATTGATAAGGTAATAGCTCGTTATGAAGATAGAAACTTTGTACTCAATTGGGGAAAATGCCATTTCTTTGTTTAGGAAGATATAGTTTTTGGTCACAAGGTGTCGAAGCAGGGACTAGAGATCGATAAAGCCAAAGTTGATGTTATTGAGATAAAGCCGCCTCTAGTTTATATCAAATGAGTAAGAAGTTTTCTTTGGCATGCGGGTTTTTACTAGAGATTTATCAAGGATTTCTCCAAAACTGCAAGACCTATGTGGAGTCTCTTAGACTAAGAGGCGAAATTTGAGTTTGATGAAAATTGGCTGGAAGCATTTTAGGTGTTGCAGCGGAACATAATTTAAGATCCAATCTTGATTTCTCCTAATTTGGAGTTACCATTTGAACTCATGTGTGATGCAAGCGATGTAGCAGTGGGTGTTTTGTTGGGACAAAGAAGAGATAAATTGTTCCATTCAATTTATTATGCTAGAAAAACCCTTGTTTCTGCCCAAGCTAATTACATAGTTACTAAGAAGGATATGCTTGTTGTAGTAATCCCTTTCGACAAGTTCACATCGTACTTGTTAGGTAAAAAAGTGATTGTTTATAGTGACGATGCATTAATTGGGTACCTTTTCAACAAGAAGGATGCTAAGCCACAACTCAATTTATGGATATTGCTTCTTCATGAATTTACCTTTGATAACAAAGAATGAAAGGCACATACAATCAAATACATGTTAATATTTTGAGATTTTTTTTTTTTCTCTTATGTGCATGAACATGAACAAATACGTTAAGAGTTTCCGGATAAGCACGTGATGGACTTAAATATTTCTTAAGAATCATGGTATGCCGATATAGTGCATCTGTTGGTTAGCAGCCCACATGGAGCAACTACTTAACATTTAACGAACTAAAGCATGACACTAAATGTTATATCTAGGATAAACAATTCTTGTTTTAAAAAGGAGTGGATCAATTTTTTAGAGGATACATGCCGGAAAAAGAAGTCAAGCAAGTGCACGAGAGTTGCCATGCAGGTTCATATGAAGGGCATCATGGAGGAGAGTGCATGACTCACAAGGTATTACAATAATCTTCTTTTGGCCCTCTTTGTTCAAAGATTCTGTAGTTTATGTGAAAGAATCCGATCAATGTCGATGATTGGGTACTATCTCTAGAAGACATGAGATGCAATTAAAAAATATTCTTGAGTTGCAAATCATTGATGTGTGGGGTATTTACATCGGGGGGCTCTTCCCACAATAAAATAGAAACCAATATATTCTAGTGTCGGTTGATTATGTGTCCAAATGTGTTGAGGTTGTAGCTCTTCCCACAAATGATTCAATTGTTGTGATTAAATTTATCAAGAAACACATTTTCACTCATTTTGGTACTCCATGGGTGATAAAAAATGATAGCACTTCATTAACCATTAAGTGATAAATATTTTGGATAAGTATGGAAAACGTCATAAGAAAGCTACAACTTATCACCTTCAAACTAGTGGTCATGTTGAGATGTCAAATAAAGAAGTGAAGCAAATCTTGCAAAACGTAGTGAATAGTCACACAAGGTGGGCCTCACCCCACCACAAAATAGAAGTTATTTTTCCTCAAATACAAGCAATAAAATATCCAACAATGAATAAAAATAAGACAGAGAGGGACGTAAAAAAGGATCCTGTCTAAGCAATTGCTCCATATGTCTGGGCATTAGTGCCACTGTAGCGCTCTGAACTTGGGCATCAATGCTTGGAGTCACATCCATAGTATAACCAGCTCCACTAGGGTCAACCAAAGGCATATCTACCAAAGAGATTTGCACAGCTGCATTGATCATGGCCTCCTAAGTCTCTGTAAGGCCCTTGTAATAAACCTCCTTAGCGACATAAGGTATCTCCTCATCCATCATAGCCTCAGACTCAGGATCAGCTGCCTCCTCAACTCTAACATCATCTCCGGTGGTAGCCGGAGGCATATCTGTCAAATCTGTGATCTCCACCATCTCGAAATTCATGGGCATGTCGGTGGACTTCAGCTGGTCCACATCTCTCCTCAGTGCAACAATATCGGCCTTTAGAGCCATCACCTCACCGTTGGCCCCTTGGCCACGCTCACACACCGCTATTTTAACCGCAAGGGCATCAATGGTAGCACTCAAGGGTGTCACAACATCAGTGACGACTGACTGAATCATGCCCAAAATGGAGGACTCAAGTCTGGCAGCACGACGATCGGCATAATAGGCTAGTTGCCTCATCCGGAGTAATGCAGCCTTGGTGAGCGGGGGCCGGGAAACAGCAGCAGCAGCAGCTCTGGGAGGCAATGTAGCAGCAGAGGAACTAGGGGTGTCAGAAGGAACAACACTGGATGTACCTGAAGGCCTAGAGGCCAGAGTACGCAAAGGTCCCTCTGCTTAGGCTACCCCTTCAGGGACCACGCCCACTTAGATGGGTTGTAAAGGGTACCAAGGCTCGTGGTGGTGCCCGTGGTACCTTAGGCAGTAGCCTCCTCAACTTTCCATTACTCCCATGAGGCCAAGGCATGACCACGAGACCTCCCACGATCCGTGGTCAAGACCACCAGTCAAAGTGAAGGTTGTGGTCTAGAGGCAGTGACAAGGCCTTGGAGCCTTGCCTCTATTGAGCCTAACTGATCTTCATAATCACCCTCCATGGTTTGTCAAAGGCACCACAGCCTGTGGTGGCGCCCGTGGTCTCTTGACAGTAGCTCACTCAATATCCTCCAACTCCCACAAGGCCAAGGAAACCCCACGAGCCTTCCCATGGCACGTGGTCGAGACCACGAGCCATGAAGTGGCTCCTGAAGGGGATCCTTGGCTTGGCACCTTTCTATGGCACACTGCCTAGCCAACCAGGGGTGATACCATGACTCGTGGTGGCCACCAAGGGTCATGAAGACCCTCGTGGTCATGGTAGGCAATGGCTAGGCCTAGTTTTACGTAGCCTTCGTCCCCTAACCATTGCCTTCACCCAAAACCCTTGGCCCTTGCCCTTAACCGTTTACGTTAAACCTCACGTTTAGGCTCTAGTTCAACCTATCATTTTCCGGGTGGTTACACCATCAATTGGGCATTGGAGCACCAACTTCTTGAATCGTAGCCAAGTTTCATGAATTGTCTGGCCCTCCAGACGCTTGAAGCTCTGAATGCTATCCCGAAGAGTCATCATCTTCGAAGAAAGGACAAATCGCACTTGAAATGCGGTGACCAACTCCTCCCACTAAGTGATTGAATCACGTGCCAATTCAGCCAGCTACTTACATGCTTCTCCATGCAAAGAGAATGGGAACAACTTCAACCGGACTGATTCTTAAGATATGTTCTTGAAGGAGAACGGTCCGCAAACATCCACAAAGTTTCTAATATGCTCATGGGGATCCTCATGAGCCAAACCACCGAACAACCCGTTCAATTGCAAGATCTCCAACATTGTACTTGTGATATGGAACATCGTGTTCCCTTCGACCGGAGGCAAGCGAATGGCACCAATTCCACCCATAAGATGGGGGTCAATATCATTAGGCTCGTTGACATCGTTGAGTTTTCTGATGCTATCTTGGTGGCCTATTTGGCTACCATTGCTGCCATTCACTCATACTTCCTGTTTCAAAACACAAATAAGCAAAACTAAACTAAAATTAAGTAAGTCCAACTATAACTAACAAGACCAAAATTCAACTGAACTAAAGAATCATAACCAACACCATTCCGTGGCAGCGGCACCATTTTGATTTCACGTATCAAGACACTTCTTCCAATACTAAGTACCAACGATCGTTAGTCAGTAATATTACCCACCTGAATGAGTTGGGGTCGAATCCCACATGGAGTGGTACGTGTTTCAGATTCAAGAGAAAAGAACGAATATGTTCAAGTCAATCATAGGAATATATATTTACGAATAAAAGCATAATTCAAATTTAGGGTTGACACAAGTGTCAAATAAGGGGGTTTTGGTTGTAAATATCAACTACAACAACAACAACCAACATGAATTAACAAGTAATGAGACGGGTTCTTGGGATGTTATTGGATTATAGGCTAAGGTAGACAAATGTGTGATTGCAACTAATAGTAAATAACTGTAAATCAGTGATTAAGTTAGTCTTTAGTGGGGATAAACTTTCTATCGAATAATTTACCCCGAATCATATTGGTTTCTCTCGAACACCAACAAGCAGCAATTAAGAACAACCTACGCTTTAGTGAATTCACTCTCTCGAGCTGAATGTGTGTAAAAGGGTTTAGGATTCACACTTTCGAGATGAACCCATGACAACCCAATACCCACACACCATCAAATCAGTAATCTTGGTTTTAAAACCTCTCACTCAAGCAAGCCAAAAACACGAAGGTAGAATTGCAGTTGTAACTACAACCGTATAAATTAAACCACAATTACTGATTGAAATCACTTTTAAACAAAATTTAAACTATCAATTAACAATACCCATAAGCTAAATCAATCCATAATCACACCCCAAGATCGGGGTTTTAACTAGACATCATAAAAAGATACAAATTGTTACCAAATTGTGTTTCCATCAACTGATAAGATTAATTTCATCTTTACAAAGGTCAAAATTGAAGAATCTCAAAGACCCACTTCCAATTTCTTAAAAATGGAAAACCTCAATTGTTTAAATCTAAGGAAAATATTGTCTCCAATTCAGAGTTATATCTCCAAAACTAGTAAGAAATTCTATATTATGAAAACTCTCTCTAAACATAAGAATTTAACAATGTATTTATAGTCGCCAAAAATATGCTGCAAAGGACCAATCGGCGAACTAAGTTGGGATCACCAATCAACTCAGTGATCCGCCCTTTGGTCAGTTCCATCACCTTTTTTCTTTGGCCTTCAACATCCTCAAGTTCTGTAACTTTGGGTGATCCAACACAGCATCGCGGAACTGTTCAGTGACACACTGACTGCTTCTTTCACTCAACGACTTGATTTTCTCCTTCAAGGCTTGGCACATCGAAACTTTAGGTGAGATAATTGCCACTCGGTGACTCGCCCAATGTATTAGGCACTCATTAGGCCTTCTTTTCTTCATTATTTTAGCTGCCTTGTTCGTGTTTGCCCATTAGGGTCCATGCTTTGTTCCTCAATCCAAATACCTGGAAAACAAGGATTTTACATCAGTTATTGGCACAAAATAAGCATTTGAGGACACTAAATCTATCCAAATAAAGCCCTAAATGAGTCCAAAATGTGGACTCATCACTAGCCATGAAACAACTCATGAAATTATGTTATAATTAGTTATTTTTTAGTTTAGTTTACTTAAATTTGTTTGTAGGATTTAGATAAATTTAAGTTATGTTTTTATATTGGTAGAATTTAGTGGAATTTCAATAATTTTTAATAGTTAGGAACTCGGTGGGAGGCAACCCACCACAATTGTTTTAACATAGTTATTTTTATGTGCAAGACTTAAAAGGGGTAACAAGGGATAAGGGGATAAAATGTGCAAATTAATGCACCAAACGGACGCATGATAGGCCAGGAACACTGCAGGCACATCGTGCTAGGCCTCGAACATTAGAGGTGTCATCCAGGTGCACTGCAGGCGCACCTCGTCAGGCCTCAAACTTCAAAGGTGCCTCATTGGGCGCACTACAAGCCCGCCGCACCAGCGCTAACCCACAATAAATAATTTTTATTGTTTTCATGGGATCCACTAAAATTTCAACCTTAAATCATCTACTTACCCAAAAGTCAGTTCACTTTTTCTACGTTCTAAACCTACCTGCCACCCCTCATTCCCCAAATCCTCTCAACCTCAATAATTTTCTTCTTCTTCTTTCCTAAATTTCTTCCCCAAATCCTCCATTGTTTCTTCCCCAAACCTTCTTCCAACCACTATTCTTCCACCATCAACCGAAAAAACCCATATAATATAAAATAAAAATGAAACCAACCAATCCTAACCCCCTACCGCCTATTAGAACCCCTTACCCATAACACAGTCTTTTTGTTTTCTTCATTCCTTGTGAGTTGCGATGGTACCCAAAGGTAAAAAATTTGAAGGATGGATCGGGTAGAAAAAAAGTTTGGCAAAGGAGATGCCGCAGTTCATCTACTGCTAGAACTCTGTCTAAGAGATTTTGAAAGCAGGTAGTGGAGTTCCGTGGAGATGATTTTTATGATTGCCAGAAACAGGAGAAATATCTTTGTGACTAATTAGTCAATGAGGTAAGTTTGCAAACACAATTTTCACAAATCTATGGATGTTTTTGCAATCTTGGGTGGCAGTATATTTTTCATGATCAACGTGAGTGTAATCTCACTCTTGTCAGTGAACTCTATGCCAACTAGATAACTGAGCAGCAATAGAAACACTTTTAGAGTGAGGGGTAATACTATTGGGTTCTCCACTAAAGTGCTTAATATATTTCTTGCAACCCCCCATTGTGAATTTTTTGAGTACAATAGGTTCAAAGACATCTCCCACATATAATCATATCTATCAGACTTTTTAGGGGTGACCTCCACTCTTAAGTGGGATAGGAGTACAAATATCGGTAGACATGCAACCCTTCATTATGCACATTTGAATAAAAAAGCTAAGGTGTGGTTGGTGGTCTCTGAACCCACCAACGGTTGACCATGATGGTCCATGGTAGTACCTACGGACTGCAGGTCATCAAGTAGTCGGTGAGGGTCAACAGTTATTTCAAAGGGGCTCTTGGAATATTTTAGAATTTTTTTAACTCAATACTATGTCGGTTTACCCTCTACGCAAAGTAATATATAATTATTTTTAACCGCCAAATCACCCAATTCAATTTATTCTCCTAAATTCCCAAAAGTTGATCAAGTTATCCTCTAACATATTTCTCTCTCTAAGGAAGTACAAGAAAGCTAGGGTTTCAATATCAAGTGTCCTAATCTTCAATTGATTTCAAGATTTTGGCATCAAGGTATGATGGTCTTCAGCTATGGAGCTACTCCCTCCATATGGTTCCTGAATTCTCTAATTTACAAGTTAGAAATTTCCAATGGAAATTAGGGTTTTCTTTTATGTCATGGATTTTTTTCAATATTGATCCAATTGATTATTTTATGAATTGATATGCATAAATTGAATAAATTACATGATTGAAGTTGCATTCCCCATGAACCCTTGCTTAATCCATGTTTGCTAGACTATGATGATTCAAAGTGTGTTTTGAAATATGAAAAATGATTTTATGAAGATATGCATGTTCTTATGAAATTGATGAAAATGATCTATGTTGCTTTGAAAGTAAAGCATAAATGTTGTTGTTGTTGATTGGTGTTAAAGGATTTCTTACATATTACTCAATGCATGAATGTGAATGATGTTCTCACATAAAGGATTCTTAGAGTTCAAAGTTTTTCTCAACTAAACTATTCATAAAATTTTCGGAGCTATTCTAATATAAAGATAAGATGCGATTACTCATGCCAATTAATGTATAGACAAGAGGTAATTACCCATATCCCTTAGAGATAAAATGAACATGATTGCTAACTATTTCGTGGAAAGTATCCTTAGGACAGAGTGGTCAAGTGGCGATTACACATGTCCCATAAACTATGTGCTAGCATAGGTTTGTCATAGATAGACATTAGCTAGTGGATCCACTTAAATTAGAAGTTATGGTTCTTTTCTTGGCAAGTAAAGGCACCTATTTCTGATATGGGGTAGACACCAGATTACATATTATAGCTCGCGTCGTCTCTATGTCGGTTTAAAGCTAATTTCCCACAATAATATTGTTGAACTAAGGTTACTTATAAAAGTATCTCACATCTGTTCAGAGGTGATTTTACTTGCATGGACCATGATCATGATCAAGTTTCTAATATCTTCTCTTATGTTTTGACTTGGTTATTGCATATCATGAAAATGTCCTTTTAGCATGATTTGGTAACTTTTATGCATTGTTATTATACTTGGTACATTATTGTACTAACACGTACTCTTGCTTTTATTCCTTAAAAA
The DNA here is from genome assembly GCA_029582445.1 of Solanum paucissectum. Taxonomy (NCBI): domain Eukaryota; kingdom Viridiplantae; phylum Streptophyta; class Magnoliopsida; order Solanales; family Solanaceae; genus Solanum; species Solanum paucissectum. The sequence continues at coordinate 88,649 of JAJONZ010000979.1, read as the reverse complement.
TGTAGGGTTCGACGGTCCAATTCTGCATCCTCAAGGCTAGTGATCACTCTGGAAGTCTTGAATAGCGGTGAGTCCTCATGTTTTGAGGACCAAAACCTTTTATTTCTTTTCAACTTTGCATTTGGGATATTGCAAAGTGATGCATGGGTTATGTCCCAATCATTCTTGATGTAATAGATAGCTTTAAACTATGAAGTCTTTAACTTCGTTCTTTTGACAAACTCTTTATGATATAAACTGCGTTTTGAAATCTTTAATTCTATTATCTTATTTATACTTGCAAAATGACTTTTGTAGGGCCTCTGGGGGGTCATATATGCTATTTCACATCTAGGTAGTACTTTGACTCATGAGACTGTTAATGTGGGGTTGGTGCTGAGACAAAAAATGACAAAATTCAAGAATAAGAAGAGGTGGACGTTTTGTTATTGGAGCTTTGTTAGACGATTCTTTAGGTAAGAGGGTATTAAGGTAGAGGTCCATGACTATTGCCCACCTAGGGCCTCCTATCTTGATTACAATATTATGGATGTGATCAAACAAAGGCTTAAGAGAGGTCACATGGGGTTCTTTTATTTTCTGAGGATCGGCAAGCAAGAGATGATAGCTGGATGGGTTGTATATTTGGTATGGTGGAGTTGCAACTTTGTATTGGTGGTCACCTTTTATTGATGTTGAGATGGAGGAGTTGGTCGAGCATTACACACTGACGAATAGTGCGATGTACATGTGTTGAATGGCTCCGTCTTTTCAAGAACCACTAGACGATGATGAGGCCTAGAGGCCTAAATGAGTTTCTCTTTCAATCTTTACTTTGATATAATTTGAGCACTAATGATAATGCCTTCTTTAAGTGTGGGGTGGTACATGACCTTCATGTATATATTTTATTGATTTATCTAGTCTTTTATCTTTTTAGGTGGATTCCTCGACTTTTATATTTTTTTCTTTTCCTAATGATCGTCTCTTTGAATCGATTCAAACTTTTTTTTATTTTGTTTATTTGTGTTGAGTCAAAAAGTTGTCATAGAAGTGCTAGTTTCGAATGATGGATGGATGACGGTCGTCCTATGGAAAAATTAGTCACTAAGAGTGGTAGAATGTGAAACTAAACTTTGTCTACTTTGAAATCTTGTTTAATTAGTTATCCACCCGTGATGGGTAGTTCACACTTGTATATGCAACTTGAATGGAATTAGTAACCTTAAGACAGACATAGGTTCTTTGTTGTGACTGACAATTGATAAATATGGACTTAATTGTATGGAAAACACTTCAATGTGATTTGTATGAGCATGCTAAGGTTATTAAATCGTTATTTGTATAGCATGATTCCATATATAGTGAGTATTTTCTTAGTTCTTACATTGAATGACATCTAGAACTCATGGAGACCTATGAACACCTCATGTGTGGAAGCAACACTCCTGAGGACCCTATGATTACACTTGAAACATTGTGGATATTTGTGGGTCATTTTTGTTTAATGGCATCTCAGAAGAATCTATTTTACTGATTCTTCATAACGAGGGAAGATACAAGATGGTTGGAAAAATTATCGAATGATTCTATCACTTCATAGAAGGAATTAACCGAAGAATTTCTTTAGAGTTTTTTCCCTTTATCCAAAATGGTAAAGATTAGGGACAACATCTAGAACTTCAACAGAGTGGGAGGTAAACCTCTTCATGAGACTTGGTTTTTGTTTCAAAATTAGTTGTTACAATGTTCAAAACGTGGTGTTCTGGATAATTTGTCGTTGTAATACTTCTATTGTAACCTAGAATTGGTCAACACAGGGTTGGTTGACAAACTTATGAAATGTGGGCTGATGCGATGATGAGTCCACAAATTGGACTCATTTAAGGCTATATTTTAATAGAAATTGTGTCCTCAAATGCTTATTTTATCTCAATATCTGATAAAAACCCTTAGGTTTCAGGTAATTGAAGATTAAAGGAAAGCATGGACACTACTTTGCAAAAAGGAACGAAAAGGCAGAAAAAAATGAGAAAATGAAGGCCTGAGGATCGCCGAATCCACTTGGCAAATCGTCGAAGGGTTTCACTTTCCCTTTTGTTCCAGTGTGCTGAGCTTGAAGGAAAGGATCAAGTCGGCGGAAAAAGAAAGCAGTCGGCGCATCGCAGAGAAGTTCCGCGAAGCAGTACTATGTCGCCCAATGACCCAGAGCATGACGATGCCGAAGGATGGTGCAAGATGGAGATGAACTACACCAAAGGGCGAATTGCTGAGTTGATCGGCGATTCTTACTAAAGTCGCTGAGTGATCCACCGCAGCACATATTTTTGAAAACTATAAATACTCGTGGAGGATTATAGCTTAGGATCAATTTTTAGAAAAAGACTTTGAGTATCAGTTTTTGTAGTATTATTAGACAATAAAATTTTAGTACTTTTAATTTTTACTCTCAAGTTTGGAGAGGGTTTTGGAAACTTGAAGAAAGGAGTTCATCTTCCCCAAGTTGGCAGTGGGTCTTCTCTATTCTTTTTCCTTTGGTTAAATCAAGATTTAATTTCTTATACCCATTTGATTTCACTATCATTTTAGGTGTATTTTGTTATTTCTTGATGTGTGGCTAAAAACCCCATTCTTGGGGTGTGATTTAGCAAATATGTGTTGATATTATTGTTGGGAGAGCTTGCTAATAGATTAGATGTATTTTAATGGTGATTTCACCTAGTGGTTGTGGTTTAATTTAATGGGTTTGTAGTTGCAAATACAAAGCCACCCATGTGTTTTCGGCTTTCCCGAGAGGGAAGTCACGAAACCAAGACCACTAGACTGATGGCCTAAGGAGTGGGTCGACATGAGGTTCAGCACGAGAGGGTGAGCCCAAGTCCCATATCTTAACACTCAGCTCGAGAGAGTGAGTGGGGTAAGGCGTAGGCTGGTCTTCATGCGGCAAATGGGTGTCCGAGAGGAACGCATTTGAAACGAGGTAAGTTGTCGGAGAGGGAGCTTATTTCCATCTAAAGATTAGCCTAGTCACTATTATCTTACAAATTTCCTATCAAAAGCATGTACCAAACTATTTATCTCAACTTGTATTGCGGTCACAACCCAAGAACTCTTCCCCATACTTGATTTTCTTATTATTTTTGTTGTTGTTGCTATACTTGTGACAAAAACCCCAAATTGATATTTGACACTTTTGTGTCCCCCTCTAATTTACAAAGTTTTTAATCGTTAATGTCTTTAGCTACGACTAGTTAGAACTAGATTTTATTTTTCTATTAATTCTCAAAACCGCTCCCTTGGGACATGACCCAAACCCTTGGTTGGGTTACTATACTATTGCATGATTCGTAGACACTTGTACTGGAAGTTGTGTCATTGATTATGAATTCGAAAACATCATGCGACAACCATTTAATGTAGATAAAATGTTTCTTGATATGATGACAAATAAAAACCAAGCTTGGCATACTAAAAAGGATTAAATATATCCTCTACAATGGAGTATGAGTAAGGAACAAATGGATAAGAACCATGAGCATGATGAGAAAATGGCCAAGATGATGACTGAACTCTATTTGTTATACAAATAAGTCATGGGAGGTGGATTCATAATGGTAAACACAGTTAGAATAAGTAGTGGGTTGTGCTTGGAGGATTCCCAATTTGAAGCATTTGATAATGATGAAGTAAATTATATGGGATACCAAATGGGGGGTTCCGATAAAACCTATCCAAGTCCAGGTGGAACCTAAGGTAGGAACAAAAGTTAGCACAAGGAACATGACAATGGTTGGGGGGATTGATGAGATTGAGATTGTAATTGGAGAGATCGTGAAGCTAAAAAGATTGATATATCGTGACTAATGATCGTCCTAAGCCAAAAGAACAAGCTGGAATAGATGGAAACTTAAAAGATGATATGTAAACAAGGATCTTAAACACAGTTGAGGTGTCTAAGAAGGTGTTGAACGATTTGAAGAATGAGTTCTTGACCTTGTCTCAGATGGTTACTTCTCATTAGGTGTCGATCAAGCAGTTGTAGACTCTAATATGCCAAGTCTCTTCCTATCTAAATCGAAAGCAAAAGAGAACGTTTCCTAGTGAACACTATCCCAACTCTAAAAATGATTGTTGATGAGTGAAAAATGTTTCGTGCTAAGATATTAGATAAAGATTTTTTTGGGAGGCAATGTTTATTTTATTATTTTCAATAATATGGGTTGTCAATTGAGGTTGAGGTAAACTCTAAAAGTTGAAGTTGATGCATTATTGATGAGTCGAGTATTTCAACTCATTTAGGGCTTAATATCTAGAGCTTTAGTGTCCTCAATGTGTATTTTATGCTCTAAACTGATGTTTAAATGCTAAATTTCCAGCAATGAAGGCAAAAGAGCAAGATAGGGACATTACCGGACTAAAAGGTGTGAAAAAGCTGAAGAAGCTGAAGAAAAGAAAGATTGATGATCGCCAAAGCCACTCAACGGCTCGCCGAGTGGCTCTTCAGCTGATCAAAAGTTCCAGCAGGCCATCCCTTAGACAAAGACAACTTGACGATTGAAAGATTGGATCGGAGAACCGACAACTGGATCGGTGAAACAAGTTCTCATAGCCTAAAGTCACAGAATGAAAGTGTGGAAAAGCCAAGCCATGAAGGCGATGGAAGGGAGCACTCGGCAAGTCACCAAATTGGATGGCGAAGGTTGACTTACTTCACTGAGTGGCTCTGAAACTGAAAATCTGAAAGTGTGTAAATGCCATTTTTAAAAAAGAGTTTTGAGTTTTAGGGTGATAGTTTTGAATTTTTGCGAGTTCTTACATTGGGGTTTTGATCCCTGAAACTGTTCTTTAAGAATTTTAGTAGATTTTTAGGATTTTATTGTTTTGGAAGTTAATTCAAGCACTTGAAAGACTTGTAGATTGTTACCCAACCTAATGGAAAACATAGTTTGTAACTATTTCTTTCCCTTTGCTATGTATGGCTAAGACCCCCATTATTTGGGGTGTGATTATGTGATTGAATGCTTAAATTAGCATATGGGTATTAGTATTTACTGATTTAATTGTTTATTTGAAGTGGGTTCAATTAGTAGTTGAGTTTTAATTGATGAATTTTAGCTACAAATGCAATTCTTGAATAGTACTCTAAGCTTGCTTGAAAAAGTGGTTTTACCAATCTAGCTCGAATGAGTAGATTAATTTAGGTATTCGGCTGTTTATCTTCGGTATGCTTATCGAAGATCAAGAGAACTCGTATGATTCATGATAGTTCACATAGAAATGAATATTGCACCTAAATCCTGGCCTACCCACTAAGATTAAACGACATTTAGTAAACATTAATCACCCCTATACCTAAATTGGTGTTGAATTGATCACCTCCCAAGGATCCCTCTCAACTTGATTACATTGTATGCTCGTAGTGTTTAATTGTTCATTATAATCCCCCCAATTGAAATTAATTTCCAAATCACTTCCATTTACTTTAAAGGCCTAAAAAATGTCTACTCCTACAATCAATTAAAACACTCCTTTCACTTTGTAACTGAATTCTTTACCGCATCACTCCCTGTTGGATCGACCCCAACTATTCATTGGGTTTATACTTGATTGAAACCACCTACACTTAGAATCAGATGAAGTGTTGTTCAGCATTATGAAAAAAATTGTGCCGCTGTCGGGGAGTGGTGTTTAGAATTCTTTTAGTGAAGTTTAGTATTGAACTGATTGTGTTGTAGTTGAATAAACTTATTTTTGTGTTTTTTTTGTTGCTCTTGAATAGGTGAAGAGATGAGTGTTAACGGGAGCAATGCTAGCAAACTTGGGCACAATGATGACATCAGTAACTTGAACGACGCCAATGAAGATCATTTTGGGAAATGCGGTATTCCATATAAGTAGCACCTAGTTGTAGTTATTGCAAATAAAGGGCGAATTTGGAGGTTTAGTTACTGAGGATCCTCATGACCACATCTGAAACATTGTGGATGTGTGTGGGCCATTTTCTTTCAAAAACATCTCTCACGAGTGGGCCCGACTTAGTTTGTTCCTCTTTTTTCTAATAGGGGAAGCAACAAAGTGGTTGGCTGAGTGACCAAGGGACTCGATCACTTCTTGGGAGGAACTCACCGATGCGTTTTATGTAAAGTTTTTCCCTCCCTCGAAGATGTTGACATTGAGAGATAATATTCAGAACTATAAGAAAGTGGATGGTGAACTGATTTTGAGACATGGCTGAGGGTTCAGAAGTTGCTGCTCCAATGTCCAACTCATGGACTTTCAAAAAATGTGTTGCTACAATATTTCTACTGGAGTCTAGATTTCGTCAACAAAGGTGTGGCTGACCATCTTGTTCGAGGAGGAATCATGCAACAACCGTTTAAAATATCATCTACTGTCTTTGATGAAATGAAAAAAAATCAATTGTGATTGGTACACTAGAGAGCATGAAGTGTCTCTTTTGAACTTCACGTTAACAAAGGAAAAAATTGAAAAGGACCAAGAGCGGGATGCAAACATGGCCAAGATGATGACCCAAATGAACCTATTGTCAAAACACATCATGGGTAGTGGTTATAAGGTTGTTCATGCGATTGGAGTTAATGAAGTTAATCCCACTGAAGCACAATTTGAAGTTATGTACAATAAGGAAGTTCACTTCTTAACAAATCAAGAAGGAGGTTTTCGCCCGAACTATCCAAGGCCGGTGTAACGACTCGAAAAATGGAATGATGAACTAGAGCCTAAGCGTGGGGGTTAACGTCAAGAGTTAAGGGCAAGGGTTAAAGGTTTTGGGTGTAAGTCATGGTTTGGGAACCTAGGCTACCTAAAAGTTACCCTAGGTAATGCCTCCCTAGACCACGAGGGTCTTCACGACCCATGGTGGTCACCACGAGACATGGTACCACCCGTGGTGGCTAGGCAGTATGCCCTAGTTTGAGGCCAAGTCAAGGCTCCTCTTCACGAGCCACTTCACAACTCGTGGTCATGACCATGGGCCGTGGGAAGGCTCGTGGGGTGGCCTTTGCTTGGTGGGAGTGGTGCTTGAGTTAGGAGGATACTTCCCCATAGACCACGGGCAATCCCACGAGCCGTGGTGCCCTAGACGGTCTGTTAAAGTGGGCGTGAAGCTCACTTGGGCACAAGGGAGGCAAGGTAAATTTTCCTAGCTACTGCATCCATAATCACAAGCATCACCACGACTCGTGGTATTAACCACGGATCGTGGGAGCTTTCGTGGTCTTACCTTGGACTTGGAGGGATTGTCAAGTTTGGGAGGCACACTGCCTAGGGGACCACGGGCACCACCACGAGCCGTGGTGCCCCTCACGGCCCGTCAAGTTGGGTGTGGTCCCTGACGGGCTGCCTTAGTTGAGGGCCTTTGAGTAATTTCGTTTTAATTATTTAAAGTGTGGGGTCGATTTTAAATTGTTTATATAATTAATATATATAGTTTTAAGTATTTTAACAAGTCATTTACTCATTATTTCTCCAAATCAAAACAAGAGTTCCTCCTTTAAAAAATTCTCTCTCTAGAAGTTCTCAAGGAAGAAGAAGTGAGAGCTAGGGTTTGCGGATTTCAAAGGGGTTTTTTCTCACATTTATTCAAGTATTCTTAATAAAAGGTATGGTGATCCTTCATCTAGGTTTAGTCTTCACCCTAGAGTCAATTTTAAAGAAGTTTTCAAAGCTTTTCAAATTCATGAAAACTAAGGGTTTTACTCAATCTCATGGGTTCTCTCTCCAAATGATTTTAAAGGTTTACTAAAGTCATATTATTATTATATTGATGTTTAATTGGTGATTTAAGATGATTTTACTCCTTGAACCCATGATTCTTCTCAATTCTAATTTATGACTTATGAAATGGGTTTATTGATTATGAATGGGTGATGGTGGATTTATGCTTAGATTGATTTAGATTGTTTAATTGTATCATTAATTATGCTTAATTATGATGAATTATTGGTGAATTGAGGACTTGTGATTATGGCTTTGAAAGGGCAATTTGACCTAATTACATGTTATTATAGAATTGTGTTTGAATTGTTGATCCACTTGAAATTTGGAGGTGTTTCATTATTATGTACCTTGTGATCATGGCCTTGAAGGCATAGTATGAGAAATTGAATTGTTTTCATGATTTTATATGTATGAATGAGAAGTCAATGAGGCGAATGTGATCATGTTTTGAATGTGAATGTGTTATTATTGAAAGGCTAATTCTCAATTTGACACCAATGAATGTTAATGATAAAACATGAAGGATTCTTCAATATATTGTATATCTCAAATTGGTAGGGCATATGCATCCTTTTCTTGTATAAATGAATGTATTGTTGATTGTGGAATCCTTGGATCGGTAGGCTAGTGGCACCCTTCCACACATGTTAAAATGAACCTTGGAAATGGTAGGCCTAGGGCACCGTTCCACTAATGAAGGTTAATGATAAGCCTTGAACCGGTAGGCCTATGGCACCCTTTCAAGAGGAGTTAATGATCTTTCCTAAATGTACCTTGAATCAGTAGGCTTAAGACACCCTTTCATGCGTTAATGAATGAATTGGAGTCGGTAGGCCAATGGCACCCCTCATATGTGATAATGTCAAGGGAATGAACTATTCTACGGGAATGTAGGCTAAGCACCGAATGAATTTGGTTAGATGAAACTCCCCCAAAGTTAGGCACTAGTTTCAATGATCATCTACCTTATCCCATAAACTATGTGCCCCCATAGGTTTAACTAGTGGATCCACCTAAGCTATATGAACCGGTGTTCCTTAGGCAACTAGACCACCTCTTTACGGTGTGGGGACTGATGACACCGGATTCCATGACAAGCTTGATACGCTCAAATTACACCTCTTTTCAGAAGCATAAGTGATCGTTATCATGTAAAGAACCCAACTTGTGGGTTGGGATCGCTCCCATGAGGAATATGGTTTAGACTTAAGTTCAATAACAATTATATTCGTTTAGCCAATGTATTTCCAAGACAAATAAGTAAAAAGGGGGGTTGTTTGTGTAACAAATTTTCGAAATTATGAAAGTAGTAAGCAAGATTCAAACTTTTGTTGTTATCAAATTTGAGAAAGAAACTAGGGTGTATGTGTTCCCCATAAGCTCATAACTCTGTAATCCTAGTAATAGCAATCCCTTCCTAGTGTATTACATGGAAAGCGATAAGTTATGTATCTCTAAATCCTTGATCCGGAATCTAGAGAATTTCACTCCGCAACTTGGTCCGGCTACGTGTGTATAATTTACTAACCCTTACCATTACCTCATATTAGACATCACACCGATGTATGGCTTAGTTTTCACCCTCGCACCAATTGACATTAATTCTATTAGTTAGTATCACACTAAATCTATGTTGATTATTCTTTTCTTATTAACTACCTCCTTGGTCCGGCAAGTAGCAACAAGGCGAGTTCTAACGTTGGACATCATTAAAAAAACCTCTAGACGAAAGAATTATCAATGCATGCAAAACACAATTCGGGAATTATTTAATTACTATTCATACTTCGTTAATTGATCATGGTTCCCACAACCCTAGTTGTTGATTTAGTTACCCATATTAGCGAGAACACAATTCATAATGTTTGAAGAATAAATCATGAACTTACGTAGTAGAGTAGAATAATCCCAGAATTTCAGCCAGAATTTCAAAGTAAAAATCACCAATACGTGCTTAGGAAATTAAGAATTGCTCAAGTTGCAAGTTAATCTCCGAAGCCAAAAACTAGAATTAAAATAATAAAGTCTAACCCTAAAAAATGAGGTTTACATACCCTATTTATGGAAAATAAGTCCTAAATTAAAAGGGAAACAAAATAAGGAGAGTTTGTTCAGGCACGCGTCTTCATTCCACGAGATTGACTCACGGACCGTAAATGGATCTACTGTCTGTGAGTCCCTTCCGTCAACCAGGACTTAGAAAATATTTCAGCTTCCAAACATCATCTTCTTTGAAGCAAATGACAGACCACCAGTACAGAACGTAGATCGATCTACGGTCTGTCGGTCCCTCTCCGTAGCTCCATACTTGGAATTCTCCAAAAATCAGGTACTGGAACTCTCGCAGTAACATTCTACGGTTCAGCAGTACGGTCCCTAGCTCAATCAACGGACCGTCAATGGTCACCGTGGTTCCACACTTAGTCAGATTCCCTGATTATCCTTCCATGCGTTGCCCTGCTGATCTACGATCACCATCTACAGAGCGTCAATGGACCTACGGTCCGTAGATACCCTTTTATGCATTTCTTTCAGTTGTCTCTTTACTTCCGCGCCTAAACATCTGTTCCTACAAAACATGATAAAAACACATAAAAACCAATACAAAAAGGCCCTATACACACACAACTCTTAGGTGAAATGTATTAAAAATAACGTAAACTCACGGTATATCAACAGCCTCAACTTAAATTCGTTGTTTGTCCTCAAGCGACGCACTAAGACTCTAAACGACACTTGTATAGAAGCGCACAATGCAAGCATAGGCAATCACATGGCTATCCATCCCAACTCTCCTCGAGTGCAGATCTTTTCGCTTAGACTCAACAAGTTAACTTGTGCAGATCCAAACATGACAAAGAACGACCAACCAACACACAACATACACTGTTTTACTATCACCAAGGTACCAACTTTCAGACAATGGAACTAGTGCCCATACTTCAAACGAAATACCTTTTTCACACAATAAATTTGATTATATTGAGTACAAGGATTTATTAAACAATTCACACTATGAAGTAATTTCGAGTACAATTAGTTCTCAATACCATAGGCTTGCCCTTATTTTCACTGCTTAGACTCTCCAAACTAGGTTCTAGGATCACTATAGGACTTTCTTGGATTGTAACGTAGGCTCAGGTCAGGTATGGTACATTTGGGTACTTTTCGTGACTTTCTTCACTTCTTGACATTACATTAGGCTCTCTACCTCTTTTTGCCCTATTTTTGGCATCCTACTTTTCTCTCCTCGTTCCCTTGATTCTTTTCCATCATTGATGTGACTTTTGACTTTGCAACTCTTTTATTTTTCACTTTTCTTCTTTTTCTTGCTTTTTCTTCTTGCCTTTAGTTTTGCTCACTTTCTTTCGCACAAAGTCACATTTTTTTTTTCTTTTCTTTTTCAACACCAAACTCTTTTCATACCCATTTTTCTTTAGATTTCCCCTTTTATAGCCACCCTCAACTTAAGGAATTTCCGTTAGTTGAGGTGCAGAATACCCGATGTCGGATCAGGGCCAAGATTGAGGTCACTTTTTGCATTAGCCACCCTCAACTTAGGCTTTTGGCCTAAGTTGAGGTGCACATGTCCAAGGAGGGACCAGGGCCAAACCAATAGATTATGGGAAGGTGAGTTACGGGTTTAGAAAGACATGGTCTCTTTTAGGCTCAAAACATTTGGATCAATGAGAGCATTCATTTTCATTTGGTCGGATTCGTTTAGGCATTTAGTGGACTATTCAGAACAATGGCCTATGATCACTTCCTAGCCTCTAGAGTAGATTATCTTCGCATGACAAACCGAGCAAGTTCTAGATTTTGCACCACTTGTTTGAACAACCAACGATTCTCGCACACTCTTGGCACAAAGTTCCATTATTAGATTATCAGATTACCTAGTTCAAGTTTTTAGCTTAAGTCATGAACTAAATTTTTTCATTATCATGTCATACTCAGAGCCAACACATACAACTTATTCCAGTCTACATCTTTTAGCACACATTTCAATATCTTTGGACGGATATCATTTTTTCAAAAAGCTCATGCCATCACGCGCTTATGCTATCATTCTTTATCAGGATTCTACACTTACAATCCTAAACATGCCGGTTCAACAAAAATTAAGTAGTCTCTTGGGGGAAAAGAACACAGGCAAGAAAACCCCAAGAGAGGATTATGAGTTGGGTTACTCAGACTTCACCCTATCACTCACAATCCATTTACCCCACCCCCAACAAAAAAATAGGTGCAATTGTCCCCAATGCACACAAACAACAATAAAACGTAATGGATTTGGGTGAAGCAAACCTGTGGCTCATAGCGCCAACGAACCATCAACAAGCGGGTGACTCCGGTTTCCCGAACCCCGCTACAGCAACATTGGGGTCACCCTCAGTAGTGCCCACGTCAGCAATCACAACACCCTCAGTAGAGCTTACGCTAATAGAGGCCCCAACACTTGGACAAATTTAGGATACATACCTGGGATCTACGGACACCATTCACAGTCCGTGGATTGACCCACGGACCGTCGATGGGATCTGTAGATCTCTACCCAGTCCTTTTTCTACAGATTTAGCTTTTTATCCCTGCACATGTAGCAACCGTTAGGACTTTATTTTTACATTTTCTGGACACTTTCGACACACGGACCCTATGTTATATTTAGCCAACACTAATACAAAATATAAAACACCTATCTAAGTGGTTACAAAAATTCAAATAAACAAAGAAAACTTCTAAATCGAAAAACAAAACCTATAGTTGGCTAGAGTGTACATCTTGGTTTACCTCCAAAGCAGCGCTTGATTTAACGTCGCGGCACAACGCAAGCCCTTTGATTACTCAGACTCCATCAAGATACCATGCCTCTATCACTGCATTTACACTCTCAGAATTTCCCTTGTAGTTTTTTATCCTCCGGTGGTCAGCTTTGAACCTTATCCCACTCTTTTTCTCGAGCTCAATCACTCCATGTGGGGACACTTGGGTCAGTCTGAATGTTCCAGTCCACTGGGACTTGAATATGCTCAGAAAACAGCACAAACTTGATTTATACAACAACACCAGATCACCAGGAGCTAGTTTGCGCTTTTTTGACTTTTGAGCATTGCGTTTCTTCTCCGTGTGCAAGGCTGCACCTAATTTCTCCTTACTAAACACTTCAGCCCCTTTTCCAAAAGTGTGACTCACCACATATACCGATTTAAGATCACTTTCTTGCTTCATAGACTTACAGACGTTAAAGGTCACATCTTCTTTATTCAGTCAAAACTTCATCTTCCCTCTGTCCATATCGACTAAGGCACGCCCAGTAGCAAGGAATGGCCTCCCTAAGATGATGGGGACCTCAAAGTCAACCTCGCAATCAAGTATAACAAAGTCTGCTGGAAAAATGAATGACCCCACTTTCACAAGGACATCTTGAAGCACTCCAATGGGCTTTTGAAAAGTTCTATCAGCCATAAGTAAGCGCATCACAGTTGGGTTTGGAACTCCTAAACCCAACTTCTTATAAATTGACAATGGCATCAAGTTAATGCTGGCACCCAAATCACAAAAAGCTTTCACAAAGTGCATCTTACCGATGGTGCATGAAATAGTGAAAGCTCCAAGATACTCTTTCTTTTGTACCAGTGACCTTGTAGAAATGGCATTACAATGCTGCAACCTCTCATCATTCTCATAACTGATAGCCCTCTTTTTGGTCACCAAGTGCTTCATGAACTTTGCATACCCAGGCATTTTCTCTGAAGCTTCTATCAAAGGGACATTGATGGAAAGTTGTTTCAACATAGTTATAAGCCTGCGGTACTTTCCTTTTTCATCCTTCTACACTAACCTTAGTGGGAAAGGAGGTGGAGGTCTAGGCATGGGGACGACCTTTTGGGTTATATCCACTTCCTTTTATGTAGCATTCTTGGACTCTCCAGTCACCTCAATCTCATCATCACCTTTTTCTACCACTTTCTCTACATCAGATGGAATGGGGGGGTCAATAGTCTACTTTCCTCTGTGAGTCGTGATAGCCATACAATGCCCATCATTCTTTGGATTCTGGATGGTGTTATTGGGAAGCGTACCCGGTTGGCGTGTAATCACAGTAGCAGACAACTGACTAAACTGCTGCTAAAGTTGCTTTATCGACACTACATGGGCGTCAACTTTTTGAACAATACTAGACAAGTCATTTTGCATTTCTTTCACATTCTCATCAGTTACGTCAAACCTCCTCATCATTTTTTGCATCATATCCTCAATACGTGACATATTACTTCCAGCCTCCCTAGGAGCAGATTCCTGATTTTGAGGAGGAACATAAGGTCCAGCCCGATCATTTCTGTTTCCATAGTTGTTCCGGTTGTAATTGTTGTCACGATTGTAGTTCCCATCCTGGGCATATTGACCCTCTCAATTATAGTTGGCATAGTTCCGACCTTGGTTTCCTTGACCTTGGCGCCAATTATCCGTATTGGAACCTTGGTTGTTTGGTCGGAAACCCCCCGTCTAATTATTACCACATAAGTATCCTCGTCATAGTAACACTACTTAACCGACAGTGGATTTCTAGTCAAATAATTCACAGCATTTACCTTTTCCGCATCTCCACTCACATGCTTCAACACCAACCTAGTTCAGTCCTCATCAGAGCCATCTACTCACGAATATCATCTAGAGATTGGTTGTTTGTGTCTTGAACGGCAAATGTGTTCCTCCCAGTATCTGTTTTCCTAGTGCTCTAAGCCTTATTGTTCCGGCATATCTTTTCCAGTTTCTCCACAATCTGCGCAAATGTGCACTCACCATATGAACCTCCCGCAAGAGTATCGAACACTGCCTTACCGTTGTCATCTTTCCCTCGATAGAAGTATTCCTTCAGTGACTCATCATCAATACGGTGATTTGGAACACCTCTCATGAACGCAGTGAACCTGTCCCAAGAACAACTCACAGACTCTCCAGGTAATGCTACAAAGTTGTAGAGTTTATCTTTTTTATTCAACTTCTTGGACACTGGAAAGAATCTTGCTCAGAACGCCTCTGTCAATTGCTCCCATGTATTTATAGAGTTGTAAGGGAGTTCATTGATGACACAACATCTCCATTCAATGATAGGGGAAACACCCACAACCCAATGACGTTCATATCCCAATTCGATCGACCTATACAACTTTTGCAGACATGATTAAGTTTTGCTAAGTGAGCATGTGGATCATCAACTGGTAACCCCGCAAACAAGCCTCTCTCTGTAAGTATATGTATCAAGCTACCAGTCACCATGAATGTATGCCCCTGAGGTAGAGACAGTAGGATAAGATGTCCATAAAAATTGGAAATGTTAAGGTGTACCCTGAAGTTGTCATGCAGACGTGGTCCTTGTGGATCCTATACTGTCAATGCATCGCCCACTCGATTTTCAATTGGGACCTGGTTATTCTCATCACCTACCCTTTGAGGGTGCAATCTGGCACCTTCACCTAACTCTCCCCAAATAGGGTTAACCGGAACTCCTTATTTATTCATTCTCTGCAAAGTTCTATTCAGTTCGGGATCGTAGGGAGTAAGTGGTTCGCCTTGGCTCCGTGTACTTGGCATACACTAGAGTAAGACTCTGAGAGAGACAAAAACAAAAGAAAAAGTAAAATTAGGAAATATTTGACTAAAGTTCAATAATGCAATTAAACTTAATCTAAAAGCCTTATTCCCCGGCAGCGACGCCAAAATTTGATACGCTCAAATTACACCTCTTTTCAGAAGCATAAGCGATCGTTATCATGTAAAGAACCCAACTTGTAGGTTGGGGTCGATCCCACGAGGAATATGGTTTAGACTTAAGTTCAATAATAATTATATTTATTTATTCAATGTATTTTTGAGACAAATAAGAAAAAAGAGCGGGGGATTTGTGTAACAAATTTTGGAAATTATGAAAGTAATTAGTAAGCAAGATTCAAACTTTTGTTGTTATCAAATTTGAGAAAGAAAATAGGTCGTATGTGTTCCCCATAAGCTCATACCTCTGTAATCGTAGTAATAGCAATCCCTTCCTAGTGTATTACATGCAAAGCGATAAGTTATGTATCTCTAAATCCTTGGTCCGGCATCTAGAGAATTTCACCCCGCACCTTGGTCCAGCTACGTGTGTATAATTTACTAACCCTTACCATTACCTCATATTAGACATCAGATTGATGTATGACTTAGTTTTCAACCTCGCACCAATCAACATTAATTCTATTAGATAGTATCACACTAAATCTATGATGATAATTCTTTTCTTATTAGCGACCTCCTTGGTTCAGCAAGTAGCAACAAGGCGAGTTCTAACGTTGCGCACCGTTAAAAAGACTTCTAGATGAAAGAATTATCAATGCATGCAAAACACTATTCGGGAATTACTTAATTACTATTCATACTTCGTTAATCGCTCATTCTTCCCACAACCCTAGTTGTGGATTTAGTTACCCATATTAGCAAGAACACAATTCATAATGTTTGAAGAATAAATCATGAACTTACGTAGTAGAGTAGAATAATCCCAGAATTTCATCTTGAATTTCAAAGTAAAAATTACCAAAATGTGGTTAGGAAATTAAGAATTACTCAAGTTGCAAGTTAGTCTCCAAAGCCAAAAACTAGAATTAAAATAATAAAGTCTAACCGTTAAAAATGAGGTTTACATACCCTATTTATAGAAAACAAGTCCTAAATTAAAAGAGAAACAAAATAAGAAAAGTTTGTTCAGGCACGCGTCTTCATTCCACGAGACTGACCCACGGACCATCAATGGATCTACGATCCGTGAGTCCCTTCCGTCAGCCAAGACTTAGAAAATATTTCAGCTTCCAAAAATTAGCTTCTCTGAAGCAAACGACGGACCACCAGTATGGACCGTAGATCGATCTATGGTCCGTAGGTCCCTCTCCATAGCTCCATGCTTGGAATTCTCCAAAAATTAGGTACTGGAACCCTCACAGTCAAATTCTACGGTTCAGCAGTACGGTCCCTAGCTCAATCTATGGATCGTCAATGGTCACCGTGGTTCCACACTTAGTCAGATTCCCTGATTCTCCTTCCATGTCTTTCCCTGCTTATATACGATCACCATCTACGGAGCGTCAATGGACCTACGGTCCGTAGATCACCTCCGTAGAGGCGGTTTCTTCTTTTCTTTCAGCTGTCTTTTACTTCCGCGCCTAGCATCTTTTCCTATAAAACATGATAAAAACACATAAAAACCAATACAAAAAGGCTCTAGACACACACAACTATTAAGTAAAATGTATTAAAAATACCATAAACTTACTTCCCATCATGTGAGATTTCATTGTGGGTTCTTGATAGGTTCTACAAAGTGTAGGTAGTATTATGGGATGCTACCTTTACATTGCACGAGTAGGCTTTGAGAGGGTCATAGTGAGTTTCTCTAAATCCTAATGGCTATGACATGAATGTGTCCTAAATGAAGTTATTAAAGAATGTGGGCTCTTAAATGCTTGATCTGATATGTATGCTATACTTGAGTTATATTATGAGTTATTTTCCCTTGTCATGCCTTATAATATGATATGCCTCTTTTATATGGATATTGTGCAAAGGCGAAAATGAAGGAATGGTAAGTTCACTTTTGGTGACCTTAAGGTGGTGCCTTAGTGTGGGTGGTGGTACGGGACGCTACCCATACATTGCACAAGGCATAGCTTGAGGGTTACTTGAAGTGAAGGTCTAAGGTAAAGGAAATGGTTTACTTGATGATATTGTCTAAATGTGGTATTATGACTTGCATGATGATTGTACTTGTATTGTATGTCTCTTATGCTATTGTACATGATATTTCTAAAAAGTGGCATAATGCATGGTTTTCAACCAAGATGTCCCTTTTAAAGAATGTTTTTGCATGGTTATCATACTTAGTACAGTTTTGTGTGCTAACACATATTTCTCCCCTTTTTAACTACAAGTGTAGGTTCCGGCAAGTGATTTATTCTAGCTAGGATTGAAGTGCTTGGATAGAGTTTCCCTCCAAGACTTGGTATGTCCTCATAGGTCGAGGACAAAGACTTATTATTTCTAGTTCATTTTTCTTTTGAGACTACTGTTAAGACTTCAATTGTAAAGGGTCGTGACCCTATCTTGTTAAAGTTTTGTCTAAGATGGTCTTGTGAAACTTAGTCTTCCGCTGTGTCTTTTGAAAGATTTCTATGAGTATTTAATGTTTTGATTCGTATGGAAGATATAAAGTTTTTAGTTCCGCACTATTTTTATTAATGAATGCAATGAATGACTATGATGCTTGTATAAGACCTCTTCGGGGTTGAGTATGTCGTGTTACGACTAGGGCGTGATCTCGGGTCGTGACAAACATGGTATTAGGGCATAAGATTTTTGAAATGGTTTTTACGATCAAGTCTCACAAGCCATGTCTAATAGTGTTTTGTTCATCGTTGTGAGTCGCGACACATCTATGAATGAGAGGCTATAAGACGTTAGAAAGTTACACTTCTTTCACATTCTTGAAGTCGTGCCTTAGAGTTTAGCTTAGTAGATGTCCTTATCCTAATCCTTCTCTTGTGTTTATAGGAAACAAATACAAGGGCTAATCCAAGAAGGGCGGAAGAGGAGATGATGAATGAGGGATTTCCTCCTCAAGGAAACCAAGTTTCGGTGGTCCCCCCGGACATGACCAATGATGAGATTAGGGCGGCTTTTCTAACTTTAACTCAAGCCACGACGGCTCAAGCTAACCGAGATGTGGGGCCAAGGGTGAATACCATTGAGGGTACTATGGCTTCTAGGTTGAGGGAATTTGTGAGGATGAATCCTCTGGTACTTCTTGGTTCCAAGGTGGGAGAGGACCCACAAGAATTTTTGGATGAGGTGTATAAGATAGTCAATGCTATAGGGGTGACTTCTAGGGAAAAAGTGGAACTTGCCTCTTATCAATTGAAGGAAGTGACCCAAGTGTGGTTCACACAATGGAAAAACATTAGGCCGGTTGAAGCGGGTCCTATAGAATAGGAGGATTTTAAGAGAGCCTTCCTTTGTAAGTACTTTCCCCGTGAGAAGATGGAGGTTCAGGTAGAGGAGTTTATAACCCTTATACAAGGTAGCATGAGTGTGGATGAGTATTCTTTGAAATTTACCCTATTGTCTAAGTATGGTCCATCTTTAGTGTCCAACCCTAGAGATGAAATGAGTAGGTTTGTGACCGGCGTATCCGACCTTGTTAAGGAAGAGTGTAGTACGACAATGCTCCATGAGGATATGACCCTTTCTAGGCTTGTTGTGTATGCGCAATCCATTGAGGAGTCCAAACTTAAGAGGGTGAATAGGGATTTGAAAAGGGGTAGATCCGATGAGCAAGGTCAACCTAGGTTCAAGAAGAGGGCTCCAAACCAAGATTATACAAGCGCTCCTAATGTTAACCAAGAGAAAGGTGGTGGATCTCAATTTTCTAAACCTACTTGCACCACTTGTGGCAAGAGACACTGTGGGAACTGCCTAGTCAGTACGAATGGGTTCTATGCTTGTGGGAAAAATGATCACAAGGTGAAAAAATTTCCTACTCTTACGGCTAGAGGAAGGGAGGCCAAGCAAGCTTCTCTTAGTGGCCCGGATCTTGGTGATACAAAGATGAACCGTTTCTATGCTCTTCAAGCTATCAAGGACAAAACAGTTAATCTGGATAAAGGTACCGGTATAGTTCCTTGTTGTTGTTATGGGGTCCTTATGTTGTTTTTCATGTTAGCCTTAGTTGGGTTTTTCTCCTAAGTGGGGGATGGTATGTTGCATAGTAAGGTTGTTGAGAGTGTTGATATCTTTATCTCTTTCTTCTATTCTTATTCCAGCTTCAGACCAAGAATTCTTTGTAGTTTGTTTCATGTTTTTGAGTCATGTTTGATAATTTGTTGCATGGTCTCCTTATGTTATGCATTCTCTTGATCAGTTCATGTTTAAATGATAAAATGAATTTTGACTTATGTTCCTCATGTTCATATGCATCTAGTATGAGTTGTCTATGTGCTTCATGAGTTGAAATGTTGAGCATGTATATATTGTGATCTTTGAGAATGGTGCATAATTTGCCTTTCGATGTTGAAATGAGCATGATGTCACTTGGAGAAGGTAGTTCCTCCAATTAAATGACAAATGTTGATGTTTTGGTTCATAATGAGTTGGTAGATGTAGTTCCCACTTTCTTGTTCTGTTTTAAACCTTATTGATATGAGGTTGATGTTTCCTCCTATGTTTATGCATTGTTTATGATGTTGCATGATTGTTGGGCTACTAGTCTTGAGTTGTTTTCCCTTATGAGTTTAAAGTGTCATTCGAGGACGAATGTTCCTAAGTGGGGGATAATGTAACGACTCGCAAAATGGTAGGATGAACTAGAGCCTAAGCGTGGGGGTTAACGTCAAGAGTTAAGGGCAATGGTTAAGGGTTTTAGGTGTAGGCCATGGTTTGGGAACCTAGGCTACCTAAAACATACCCTAGCTACTTCCTCCCTAGACCACGAGGGCCTTCACGACCCATGGTGGTCACCACGAGCCATGGTGCCACCCGTGGTGGCTAGGCAGTATGCCCTAGTTTGGTGCCAAGTCAAGGCTCCCCTTCACAAACCACTTCACGACTCGTGGTCACGACCACGGGCCGTGGAAAAGCTCATGGGGTGGCCTTAGCTTGGTGGGAGTGGTGCTTGAGTGAGGACGCTACTACACCATAAACCATGGGCATCACCACAAGCCGTGGTGCCCTAGACGGTCCATCAAAATGGGCGTGAAGCTCACTTGGTCTCAAGGGAGGCAAGGCAACTTTGCCTAGCTACTGCCTCCATGATCACGAGCATCACCATGACTCGTGGTGTTAACCACGAATCGTGGGAGCTTCTGTGGTCTTACCTTGGCCTTGGAGGGCTTGGCAAGGTTGAGAGGCACACTGCCTAGGGGGCCACGGGCACCATCATGAGCCGTGGTGTCCCTCACGACCCGTCAAGTTGGGCGTGGTCCCTGACGGTCTGCCTTAGTTGAGGGTGTATGAGTAATTTCGTTTTAATTTTTTAAAGTGTGCGGTCGATTTTAAATGGTTTATATCATTAGTATATATAGTTTTAAGTCTTTTAACAAGTCATTTACTCATTATTTCCCCAAATCAAAACAACAGTTCCTCCTTTCAAATATTCTCTGTCAAGAAGTTCTCAAGGAAGAAGAAGTGCGAGCTAGGGTTTGTAGATTTCAAAGGGGTTTCTTCTCAAATTTCTTCAAGGATTCTTACTAAAAGGTATGGTGATCCTTCATCTAGGGTTAGTCTTCACCTTATAGTTTCAAAGAAGTTTTCAAAGCTTTTCAAATTCATGAAAACTAAGGATTTTACTCAATCTCATGGGTTCTCTCTCCAAATGATTTTAAAGGTTTAATAAGGTCATATTATGATTATATTGATGTTTAATTGGTGATTTAAGATGATTTTAATCCTTGAACCCGTGATTCTTCTCAATTCTAATTTATGACTTATGAAATGGGTTTATTGATTATGAATGGGTAATGGTGGATTTATGCTTAGAATGATTTAAATTGTTTAATTGTATCATTATCTATGCTTAATTATGATGAAATGTTGGTGAATTGAGGACTTGTGATTATGGCTTTGAAAGGGCAATTTGACCTAATTACATGTTATTATAGAATTGTGTTTGAATTGTTGATCCACTTGAAATTTGGAGGTGTTTCATTATTATATACCTTGTGATCATGTCCTTGAAGGCATAGTATGAGAAATTGATGTGTCTTCATGATTTTCTATGTATGAATGAGAAGTTAGTAAAGCAAATGTGATCATGTTTTGAATGTGAATGTGTTATTATTGAAAGGCTAATTCTCAATTTGACACCAATGAATGTTAATGATAAAACATGAAGGATTCTTAAATATATTGTATATCTCGAATTGGTAGGGCATATGCATCATTTTCTTGTATAAATGAATGTATTGTTGATTATGGAATCCTTGGATCGGTAGGCTAGTGGAACCCTTCCACACATGTTAATAATGAACCTTGGAAATGGTAGACCTAGGGAACCGTTCCACTAATGAAGGTTAATGATTAGCCTTGAACCGGTAGGCCTATGGCACCCTTTCAAGAAGAGTTAATGAGCTTTCCTAAATGTACCTTGAATCAGTAGGCTTAAGACACCCTTTCATGTGTTAATGAATGAATTGGAGTCGGTAGGCCAATGGCACCCCTCATATGTGATAATGTCAAGGTAATGAACTATTCTATGTGAATCTAGGCTAAGCACCGAGTGGATTTGGTTATATGGAAACTCCCCCAAAGTTAGGCATGAGTTTCAATGATCGTCTAACTTATCCCATAAACTATGTGCCGCATAGGTCTAGCTAATGGATCCACCTAATCTATATGAACCGGTCTTCCTTAGGCAAGTAGACCACCTCTTTACGGTGTGAGGACTTATGACACTTGATTCCATGACAAGTTCTCATGGTCTATGTCCGTTAACGCTTACTTCACATCATGTGAGATTTCATTGTGGGTTTTTGATAGGTTCTAAAAAATGTAGGTAGTAGTATGGGATGCTACCTATACATTGCACGAGTAGGCTTTGAGAGGGTCATAGTGAGTTTCTCTAAATCCTAATGGTTGTGATATGAATGTGGGCTCCTAAATGCTTGATATGATATGTATGCTATACTTGGGTTATATTATGAGGTATTTTCCCTTGTCATGCCTTATGAAATGATATGCCTCTTTTGTATGGATATTGTGCAAAGGTGAAAATGAAGGAATGGTAAGTTCACTTTTGGTGACCTTAAGGTGGTGCCTTAGAGTGGGTGGTTGTATGGGACGCTACCCATATATTGCACAAGGCATAGCTTGAGTGTTACTTGAAGTGAAGGTCTAAGGTAAAGGAAATGGTTTACTTGATGATATTGTCTAAATTAGGTATTATGGCTTATATGATGATTGTACTTGTATTGTATGTCTCTTATGCTATTGTACATGATATTTCTAAAAAGTGGCATAATGCATGGTTTTCAACCAAGATGCCCCTTTTAAAATATGTTTTTGTATGGTCATCATACTTGGTACATTTTTGTGTGCTAACCCATATTTCTCCCCTTTTTAACTACAAGTGTAGGTTTCGGCAAGTGATTGATTCTAGCTAGGATTGAAGTGCATGGATAGAGTTTCCCTCCAAGACTTGGTATGTCCTCATAGGTTGAGGACAAAGACTCTTATTATTTCTAGTTCGTTCTTATTTTGAGACTATTGTTAAAACTTCAATTATAAAGGGCCGTGACCCTATCTTGTTAAAACTTTGTCTAAGATGGCCATGTGAAACTTAGTCTTCCGCTGTGTCTTTTGAGAGATTTCTATGAATATTGAATGTTTTGATTCGTATGGTTTTAAATATAAAGATTTTAATTCCGCACTATTTTCATTATTGAATGCAATGAATGACTATGAGACTTGTATAATACCCCTTAGGAGTCGAGTTCGCCGTGATACGACTAGGAGGTGCTCTCGGGTTTTGACAGGTGGGTGGGAACCAAGGATGAAATAGGGATCGTGATGATGGTTGGAGAGACTGAGATAGGGAATGGCATGACCGTGGTATAAATTAGAGAGAAAGGGATAGTGATAAAGAGAGATATGTACCTCCCTATGAGCATCAAAAGCCAAAAGAACAAAGGGTTGATCATTAAAACTTCCACACTGAAGGTATGCTTGCACGCATTCTCAACAAAGTGGAAGGATCGGACAAAGTGCTAAAGAAAATAAAAGATGAAGTCTCATCTCTGAACCAAACAGTTACCTCACATTCGGTATTGATTAAACAACTGGAAGCACAACTGGGTCAAATCTCGACTCATTTAAATCCAAGACCAAAAGAAGGTTTAACGAGTGATTCCATGGTCAACTTAAAGGATGAAGTTTGAAAGCATGTCTTTGTCATGCCACGACATTAAATAAGGTGCCTCTTGGGATGAAACCCAAGTTTTTAGTTTTTAATGTTGATGTTTGAATAGTGGGTTTTTGATGTGCAGGTTAAAAATTCGAGGTTTTGGGAAAAGAAGCAAGTAGGCAAGCCCAAGTACTGATCGGTGACTCGCCGAACAAGTCTATGAGACTGATCCGAACCGCCATTTTGACCAACTAAATGACTGGAGTTTCTATAACTTTAGGTTGAAAAAGTACCATTCGGTGCATCACCGAATATAATGGCGACATAAGTGGACCTCACCGATTCTCGTATGAACTGAAGGGTCAAAAGGGCTAAAACCATTTTAAATTATAAAACATCATTCATTTCACACTTTTCGACCTTTGCACTTGTACACTTCATATCTAGATTATATTTTCGCTTGTTTATTTTGTGTGGGGATCAACTACTCAATGAGATTTGTGCAATTTTATTTGCGCATTCCCGAAGCCGGCTTAAGTTTTAGTAGTTTTTGATGAATGCTCATAATATTGTTGAATTAATTGCATAATATTGATTGATTGATTGTTTTTTTGTTAGTGGGGGTTATTGTCATATCGTGTTTATGTTTATACTTAACCCATAACTTTTGATTTACATGCTTTGAATGATTGAAATAGTGGATTTGTGTTATTTGTGTGTTGGGTCTGTTGTGCGTGAAGTCTTAGTAACCAGAATTGTACCAATCGACTAATTTGTCCCAATGATATAGCGGGTAAGATCATTCTTAAGGGTCAAAAGATGTCGATTGTTCAATTTTGGCAAAATTGGAGGAAATTTGAGTACCCAGAAGTAATTAATGGTATGGGTCTGGGTTTATTGTGTAGAATAGTGAGTTAATTGCATTATCGTGAGTTGTGGGTGGAAAATAGAATGTTGGGGTCAAATTCTTGCACGAGGGACTAGTCGGTTAGATCAGCCTTTTTTTTAGCTCAAATTTTAGAAAATATTCAGTAACATTTGGTGAGCCACTTTTAGTTCACTGAATCGTATTGGCGAATCACCGAAAGGCCCTTTACCTCGTCGAATTGTGCTGATACTTGATTATGTTTATTCTGGAACTTTCGGCGAGCCTAAATTTGTTCCCCGAATGGGTTCGACGACTCCCCAAACTACTTGGCAAGTTTTCTGCAGTGTTTATACTTTGATATTTTAGAACTATTTGTAACATCAGTTTATTCTATGTTGTTTTTTTGGTATGGCAAGACGAAAGGTGCAAGGAAAAAATAAACCACCCCTAAAAAGAGCATGGGGAATAGTAATCAACGATGGTGTTCCGCTCTCCTGAACTACACAGGTAAAACTTCCTCCAACAAGGGGGAAAGGCAAGGGAAAAGGGGCATGCTGAGCCAAATCTAGGGGAGGTTAGCTCTGACAGGATAGATATCTATGACACTCATCTTAGAACCTTGGAATTTGGCCGTGAGGGCAACTCGGGATTTAGATCACTGATCTCCGTATCTGAGCAGGAGGATGATCAGACATTGCAGATGAGGAGAGCAGAGCTGCGCTCAAAGGTGCTTCATGATCAAGCCAAATCCCTGTGACCCCTACGCCTCCACCACCTCCAGCTCAGACAGTTGAGCAGGTACTTCTGGTTCCCCAAGTACAAACACCTCCACCTCGGTCGTTGAATAGACCAAAGGCTGCAACATTGAGTACCATCCAAGAGGAGAAAATACTATCTACAGACGGAGTGGTAGATAGGTACCCGGAAGTGTGGAACACAATCAAGTTCCACATGTTTGACATCTTTACTCGTCCCCAGGGCTCTTTGTAACACTCTGGAAACTAGTAGGCTAAACTAGAGCTTAACATGAGGTTAAAGTCATAAAAGTAACTCCCTATACTGATGAGTCTGAGATTTGGATTCATTTCGGGCCTTATTTAGATAGATTTAATGTCCTCAAATGCTTAATTTGTGCCATAAATTGATGATAAATCCTTGATTTTCAGGTATATGGATTGAGAAACAAAGCAAGGACACTAACATACAAAAAGGAACAAAACAAGCTGAAGAATTGAGGAAAGGGAAGCCTTGTGATCGCTAAGAGCATTTGGCGAATCGCTGAATGGCTAGTTCCACCGCCCAAAGTTCCAGTATTCTAGACTTGAGGGAAGAAACCAAGTCGGTGACAAAAAAGAGTAGTCGGCGCATCGCCAAAAAGTTCCGCAAGCCGTGATAGCTTGCCCAAAGTTACAGAACCCAAGGATGCTGAATGCCAAGGCGAAAAAGCAATTGAAGAGATCAAAGGATGGCTCACCAAGTGTTTCGGCGAGCCCGACTTACTTCGCCAAATGGCCATTCGTAGCGTATTTTTGGAGACAATAAATTAGATTTTAAACATTTTAATTTAGCATCTTTTATCAATCTTCTGACATCTATCTTCTATTGAAACATTTTGGAACACTTCACTCTAGAGTTTTTCTTAGCTTTGAAGGATTGCAGAAGTTCACTATCTAGAATTTGGAAGTGGGTTTCTAAGATTCGACAAATTGAATCATTGTAAAGACTAAATAACTCTTACCTAGTTGATGGATAATCGATTCATTAATGATTTTTACCTTTTTATACTGTTTAGCTAAAACCCCAATTCTTGGGTGTGATCATGTGATTATGGGCTGAATTAGTTTATGGGTATTGAGAATTACTTATTTAAATGATTTTTAAAAGTGAGTTTAATAATTAATCGTGATATAATTTAAGAATTGTAGTTTCAAATGCATTTCTATATTTGGGTTCTTGGCTTGCTCGAGAGAGGGGTTTTAGAACTAAGATTATTGATTGATGGTTTGTGGGTATTGGGTTGATCTGGGTTTAGCTCGAGAGAGTGAATACTAAACCCAGTCCCACACATTTAGTTCGAGAGTGTGAACTAATTAAGGTGTGGGTTGTTATTCATTATCATGCTTGTTGATGTTCGAATGAAATCACCTGATTCGGGGTAGTTGTTAGATAGAAAACTATCTTTCTTATAGTCTAGCCTACTCATGGATATCTAGGTATTTACTAGTAGTTGTGATGACCCACATGCCTATATTTGCCTATAATTGATCACATCCCGAGAATCCGTCTCCCTATTGTTAATTCAAACTTTTTGTGTCTGTTTGTAGTTGATATAGGCATGTAGGCTAAGCACCGAGAGGATATTGAATAAGATGAAAGCTCTAACGTGGGTTGTGGTGGGGTTTCTAGTAGCAATCACTGGAGATGGATGCCCTCACGTGAGTTGAGGAGGGGTATCTAGTAGCAATACCCTTGTCCCTTAACTATGTGCCCACATAGTGGATCCACTTAAGTAAAATACCGGTTTACCTCAGGCAAGTAGACCAACCCTTACGATGTGGGGTAGTACATCAGATTCCATGATCTAGCTCTCATGGTCTATGTCGGTTAAATTCTTATTCCCATCATGTGATATGTGCATTATGGTTTCTTGAGAGGTTCTACAAAGTGTGGGTGGTATTATGGGATGCAATCCATGCATTGCACGAGTAGGCTTTGAGAGGGTCATAGTGAGCTCTCAAAGTATTAATGACTATTGTTTGAATGTCCTCCTAAGAAGAAGTTAATGAGAGTGTTGATCTAAAGTCTAATGAATGAAAGTCCTCTAAATGAGGTTATTGAGTAATGTTGACTTTTATATGCTTAATTGTAAATGATGCATGCTATACTTGGATTGTATTATGAGTACTTCCTTTTCATGACTTATCGTATATGAATGTGCCTCATCTATGGTGACTTCAAAGGAGTACTTAGTGTGAGTAGTTTATGGGATGCAACTTGCACTTTGCACAAGTATGACTTAGAGTTGTCCTTGATGTTGGTCTTAATGTGATGATGTGACTTATGTAATGATTATGTCTCTTATATGCTTTATTGTGTCAAGGTGTAAAGGTTGAATGGTAAGTTCACTTTTGGTGGCCTTAAGGTGGTACCTTAATGTTGGTGGTGGTATGGGACGCTATCCATACATTGCACAAGGTATAGCTTGAGGGTTACTTGAGGTGAAGGCTAAAGGTGAAGGTAAAGGTTCATATGTAGATTATGTTCTAATGTGAAAATATGATTTGTATGTTGGTTGTGACTTATATTATGACTCTTTCATAAATGTTCATGAAGTTTTACTAAAATGGCATAAAGCTTGAATTTCAACCAAAAATGTCCTTTTAAGCATGATTTTGCATGGCTTCCATACTTAGTACATCTAATGTGCTAACCCATATTTCTTCTCCCTTTTTACTAAATTGTAGGGTTTGGAGATATTGGTGTTCTATGCTTGAGGGGTAAATTTCTAAGGTGCTTGAAGATTAAGACTTGGTTAGTCCTCATAGTTTCGAGGACAAAACCCAATATGTTCCTTTTATGTCTTTTAGTTTATGTTAAAGCTTTTGTATGGGCTAAGTCCCAATGTTGTATTCAAAGTATTAGATGGTTTGAGACATAGTATAGAAAGTCTAGAAAGTCTTTTGCTTGCTTTTTAATGAAATTCTCTTCGATTGTAAAGAAAGTTTTAAATTCTTCTCTCTTTTCCTATGTTCTTATGTTCAAGAATGCTATAAGGCTTTTATGAGACCCCTTCGGGGTCGAGTACGCCATGTTGCATCCATGGTGTACCCCCTGGTCGTGACAAGGATCCTCCTCCATGGCTAGTTGACAGACTAAAGACCGAAGGATTGAGGACAATTTTGGAGGAAAAGAGACTATCCACGGATGGTGTGGTGGACATGTACCCTTTAGTGTGGGACACTCTTCGGTTCCACAGGTTCCACAGGTTTGAGATATTCACCAGGTCCCGAGGCTCATACATCCCTACCTGGGTCACAGAGTTTGACATAGCTTATGGTGATCTAGTACCCCAGGAAAACAATAATATGAGCGCCTTCAGATCAGTGGCGTCCATAATGGTATGGGGGAGAACAGTGGGATGTAGCAGCAAGGATGTCAATGTTGCACTTGATAGAGCTCCAAGGTTTGAGCATTATTATGAGGGCATGACTACATAACAAACTCTAGATGACCTAAAGGGATGGCTCGCTCCCCTCATTTCTAACACCACCTCGAGGTGGCTTGAGGAGGGTGCCCCCATTGAAAAGAAGGACTTAAACGTCTCAACTCGATATTGTTTTGGGTTCATTAGCAGCTCCATTATACCTTCACAGAATAAGTACATCCTCCACCACCCAAAGGCAGCCTGTCTCGGGTCGATCATAGCCAGGAAGATGCTAAACTTGGGGCTGATCATAGAGCAGGAGTTGGCCATGAGGGAAAAACAACGTCACACTTCCCTTCCTTTCCCAATGCTTATTACAGAGCTGTGTTGGTGGGCTGGATTTCCTCGTCATGAGAAGAGAGTCATTAAGGCCACACCCATATCCTCCACCGACATTTAGTGCATAGAGGCCGAGTATACACAGGATGAGGCGGATAGGAGGAGAGCAACTCCGGTGGATGCATCCTCGGAGGTTGATGTTGAGTCAACACATGCAGAGGCATCTTTGCCTACTCCAGCCCCGGCCCTTCATGTACATCTACTACCACTCCTTCCCAGGCCACACATTATTCTACTGCTTTCCCAGCCTCCTAGGATAACTGAGGCCATGCTCCTCAAGATGGGGAACCTAGCCCTTTCTGTCGATGTGCGTGCTTCCAGGCTAGAGGCTGAGGAGCCCTATATAATTGAGCAGGCTATTTCAGCTTCTTTGACACCCCTAAAGAAATCGATTGATGCTCTCACGGCAAGAGTAGAGACTTATGAGAGAGGACAAGGGGTTTTTTCTTAGGTTACGGCTTTGAAAGCTGAGGTGTATGAGTTAAGGATGGATGTGGACCATCTGAAGTCCACATACTTTACTTTGTTTGAGTCAGCTGAGGCTCTGGGTGTTTTGGGTGTAGATGTCCCGACCAGTTCTAATATGCCTTCGGCTACCACTGGAGATGCAACTATGAATGATGTGGTTGTTGTTGAGTCAGAGGCATAGACAGATGAGGAGCAGAGCTTACTTGCTAGGCACTAGAGTGATAGTCCAGACAGACCATGCAGCTCTGAGATACCTCATGGCAAACAAGGATGTCAAACCAAGTTTGATCAGATGGGTGCTACTTCTACAATAATTTGACTTTGAGGTGAAGGATAGGAAAGGGTGTGAAAACCAAGTAGCTGATCACCTGTCAAGGTTGGAGTCTGAAACTAAAGAGGATCTCGAGCTCGATATAAATGATTCGTTCCCGGACAAGCAAGTATTAGCCACTACTCTTGATCTTATTCCTTGGTTTGCTGATTTTGCTAACTATCTTGTTAGTGATTTGATGCCTGAAGGGATGACTTATCAACAAAGGAAGAGGTTCCTGCATGATGTGGGTAAGTATTTTTTGGATGAACCTTATCTATACAGGGTGTGTGCTGACAGCATCATCAGGTGAAGTGTTCCTGAAGCTGAGATGGTGCATATTCTAGAAGCCTGTCACTCCTCTCCGGTAGGTGGTCATCATGGAGGTGCCCGGACAGCCCACAAGATACTTCAGTATGGGTACTACTGGCCCACAATTAATCAGGATGCGATGGATGTAGTGAGGAGTTGTGATGTATGCTAGCGACAAGGAGCCATCTCTCGGCGCCATGAGTTACCCATGACATCTATTCTGGAGGTGGAGTTGTTTGATGTGTGGGGAATCGACTTCATTACCCATTTGTGAGCTCTTATGGACATAAATACATACTGGTTGAAGTTGACAATGTGTCCAATTGGGTTGAGGCAGTTGCTTTTCCTGAGAATGATTGTAAGAGTGTTGCTGGTTTTCTGAAGAAGAATATCTTCTCATGGTTTGGTACACCCAGAGCTATCATCAGTGATGGTGGTTCTCATTTCTGCAATAAAGTGTTCAACTCTCTTCTGGCAAAATATGGAGTCAAATAACACAAGGTAGCAGCACCGTATCACCCACAGACCAGTGGCCAAGTGGAGGTCTCCAATAGGGAAATTAAAGCAATTCTGGCTAAAACGGTGAACGTTAACAGAACAGATTGGCCATGGAAGTTAGATGATGCTCTATGGTCATATCGAACAGCTTTCAAAATGCCTATTGGTATGTCTTGACGTTTGCGTACTCAAGACACAACTTTCAATGCAAGTGTCTATGATCGTACAATAGGAAAGTAACCCAACCAAGGGTTGGGGTCGAGTCCCAAGGTAGTGAGCTTGAGAATTAACAAAAAAATAAAATTTAGTTCTAATTAGTCATAGCTAGAAACATTTTCGAATATAAAACATGTTAAATCTAAGAGGTTACACAAGAGTCAATTATCAATGGGGGTTTGTCACAAGTAAATAAAAACAACAAAAATGCAAAGAGTACTAATCAAGGAGATGGGGTTCTAGGGATGTGATAAGAATACGGGTTAGACTACACTATTCGGTACATGCTTTTGATAGTAAATTTGTTGTATACTTGTGAGTAGGCTAGACTATAGTGGGGGTAAATTATCTCTCGAGCAACTTACCCCGAATCAAATGGGTTCCTCTCGGACACCCACTTGTCGCATGAAGAACAACCTCCGCCTTAGCCCACTCACTCTCTCGAGCTGAGTGTGAGGGAGAAGCACTAGGGTTCACTCTCTCGAGATGAACCTCATGTCGACCCACTCCCACCGGCCATCAATTTAGTAGTCTTAATTTTACGACCTCTCTCTCGAGCAAGCCGAAAACACAAAGGTGAAATTGTAATTGCAACTACAATTTCATTAAGTTCCACCACAACTACTAAACGAAATCACAACTAAACAACAAATAAATCTTCAACAAGAAAGACCCAACATATAATCTAACCCATATTCACAAAATCACACCCCAAGAATTGAGGTTTTAGCTAGACATGTAAAAGAGATAGAATTTTATACAAATATGAGTTTGCATTCAAATGGGTATGAAGATTTAAGTTTCAAAACAAGGCAAGAGTGAATAATCCATAAGACCCAAGTCCAAATTCTTAGAGTTGAAACCCTTTGAATCTTCAAGTTCTTCAAAACCCTCTCCAAACTTAGAACTCAAAAGTCTATGTTAAAAATTCTATATTAAAAATCTGATATTAAGCTACAAATCTCAACGAGTATTTATAGTTTTCAAAAATCTTTGTTGCAATGGATCATTCAGCACCGTTAGTCGAGATCACCGATCAACTCGGTGATCCGCCCTTTGGTATGTTTCATCGCCGTCTTGCTTTAGCCTTCAGCATCGTCATGTTTTTTATCATTAGGCAAAATAGTACTGCTTTGCAGAACTGCTCTGTGATACGCCGACTGCTCCTTTTCGCCACCAATTTGATCCTTTTCTTCTGAGTTCAGCACACTGGAACAAAAGGCAAGGATAAGACCTTTTGACGATTCGCCGAACAGGTTCGACAATTCTTAGATCTTCATTTCTCTGTTCTTTCAGCTGCCTTTGTTCCTTTTTGCTAAGTAGTGTCCATGCTTTCCCTCAAACTTCAAATACCTGAAACTTAAGAGTTTTCATCAAATATTGAGACAAAATAGGCATTTGAGTACACTAATTCTATCAAAATATAGCCCTAAATGAGTCCAATTTGTGGACTCATCAACACCCCCAACTTAAACTTTTGCTTGTCCTCAAGTAAACTCAAGCTCAGTCGTTCAAAAAGGAGGTCAGTAACAGTGCTACACAAGACTCAATCATGAATTGACACAACAAGACTCAAGTTACTTATGCAAAGATCAAATGTACACTCAAAGATTCAAGCTGTGACTGATCAATATCAAAGAATCTCATGCTCACAATACTTGCTTCAAATGCAAGTTCAAGCTCAACCAAAGTGTTCTAATGCCCTCACACAAGGAATGATTCCAATTTCACACTCAAACGTTTAATCATTTAATGTTCCAGAATCAAATGCAGCACTCACTCTCACAAGGAAGAACACAATGTATGCTTTCACCCATAGGTTCGCCCGTATTTTCCTATCAACATTTGTTTCAGCTCACTCAGGATTAAAAAGGTCTTTTCAAGACTTGTAATGGGGCTGATTGCAAAGGTATGGTCATTTAGGCTCAGTGACTTTAATCCTCATGAAATGTGGTGCTCACAACACTTCCTTTCCTTTTCCTTCATCATTCTCTTTAGTGCTCATAAGTCATTCTATTATTCACTTTCCATGGATTGTTTGGGGACCCCATTTCTTTTGTACTTTATTCCACAATTTTTTATTTTTTATTTTATATGGAGGGGGTCCATATTTTTCAAAACCATGGGTAAGAGGGACTTTCTTGCACTTCTTTATTTACCTTTTCTTTTCACCAAACCCCCAACTTAGGCTTTTGGCCTAAGTTGGCTATTCAAACTAACCACAACTTCATGAGGATTATGGGTAATGGATAAAGAAATGTTATGATTTCATCAAGTTTCTTCCAAAGAAAGGTAAGGTTCAAGGGGTTTTCAAGAAAGGTTTACACACTCACAAGGTTGGTCACAAAAGGGGTATCTGTCAAACTGGCTCACACTCTTTAAAGTTGCATAATATCATATCGAGAGATAGCGTTACTTAGTCGATCGGACCAATGGGGCAAATTCTAGGATCTATCATGCATGGTTCAAAGTTAGTTCATCACACTAGGCATTGACACTACAGTCAAACAAGACTCCACACTTTCGCTAGTGTGCAATGATCATCACAAGAGACTCAATTAGATACTAGGCTAGTCATAACGAGATGCAAAGAGTTCACATATTGTCTATGAAACTTCATTTTGCCTCATCATAGCCGCACATTCATGTTCGTTCGATCATGAGCACTATTCAAGTAATCGGTATTGATCTAAACCGATACTTAAATTTTACAAAAGAACAACCACAATCGACATACGAGAGGTGTCAAATTTTTTTTGTAGGGGTCAACATCATTTTTGCATTTTAAAAATAAAAGGAGCCACAGGCTCAAACTTCTGAAGAAAGCAGTGTAAACACAATTTAAGCACAAAGCCCAAATATACACAAAAACATGAGTCACAAATAACACACAAAATGTGAGTCTCACCCCACCACAAATATAGGCATTTGTCCTCAAATGCAAATAACAAAATATCTAGAATGTCACTTAAAGAAAGATAGAGAGGAAGGTAAATAAAAATCCTGTATACACAGTCGCTCCATTTGTATGGGCATCAGTGCCCGATATCTCAGCCTGGAATTTGATAATGGCCCCCGGAGCTTCTTCAGAAGATTCAGCCACAGTTGACTTACTAAGATTGTCCAAGTCATGACCCGCCAAAAGGAGTGGATGGCTGTGAAGAATTCACGTCTCCACGAGGGAATAGTGGGGTCTCAGGGATTTGTTCTCTTGTTGGCACTAGGTTTCATGCCCTCATTATTTGGGAGGATTTGTTGCCTTTGTATTTTTCTTGAAATTTTTTGCTTTTGTTTGTCGGGGTGACATATCTCTTTGAGAAAAAGTTAGAAAGTATTCAGACAAGAGCAAGGCAGTACAATTGCAGAATCACTTCACTGAACAAGTTGGTGAAGCCAACCACTAATTAGGCGGTTCGCCGAGTGCAGTGCATAGAGAATACAAGAGTGCAAACAAGGGCGAACTAGAAGTCTTTCGGCGACATCATGCTTCTCGCCAAAAATTACAGAATTCAACATCACATTTAGAATTTAATTAAAGGTGAGATGGGGATTGTAAGCGAACCATCGAGTGGTTTAGTGAGCTCGACCCAACTCTCCAAATGACCAACGCGCCTGCTTTCTACCCACTTTCCTAAATTAAACCCTGCAACCCTCGAAAACAAAATTAAGGCATGCACAACTCAAATTAAGCTTAGACCTAGTGACAATCATGCACAACCCACAATTTTTCATCAAATTTAAAGCGCAACCTTCAGGAATTAACTATTAAACATAGTACGGGAAAAATTTGTGAACCTAACAGGCGAATAAATATTCTAATACTACAAGAGACACCCAACGCACATCATCAAAGATTAACAGATTGCAAATGAGTACAATTTCGACAAAATGAATGCGGGGTTTGAAGTACCAACATTTTATGCCGATCAAATGGATATTTAGATGCTAGGAAGCAATGTAATCCAACTTGTAGGACAATTCAATACTAAAAATACTCCAAAAATGCAAAAAATGTAAAACTAGAGTACGTGTGTGAGTTCCAAAAGATGAAAAAGTGAGTGAAAAGGAATGAATCGAAGCTTTTAAACCTTTGGCTTGAAAAACCATCCAATTTTCACCCATTCGGCAACATTAGTCACGATCACCGGACCACTCGGCGTAGCGCTGAGTAGTCATTTACTTTGCCGAATTTTCCAGAACCTCCAGTTATTTTGGGGGTACAAACAACGATGTCCGTCGGGATCGCCGTCATGATCGGCGATTTGCCAATAATTTCCTGTACGCACTGAGTTTTACAGACTCCATTATAAATTTTTCTTGAGTCTAACGGTGGTCTGGTTCGAGGTCGCCGAAACCTTCGACGATTCAGAGAAAGTACATGTAACTCACCAATCTTCACTTTTCGTTTCCACTCCACACTTCCACCTGCAAAATCAACATACCTTTATTTAAAACAGTAAAACTTGGGTTGCCTCCAAAGAAGCGCGTTATTTAACGTCGTGGCTCGACGTGGAAATGCTTTCAAGCATATTCCAGGTATACCACTTCAATCAAAGAAATCTTCTGACATTCACCAAAGTATAATTGCAAACGCGGCCCGTTCACCTTAAATGCATGGCCTTCTTGCCCTTTAACTTCTATAGCGCCATTAGGGAAAACTCGCGTCACTCTAAATGGTCCTGACCATTTTGATTTGAGCTTTCCAGGAAACAACTTCAGTCATGAATTGTATAGCAACACCCAATCTCCCATCTTAAACTCTCTCTTGAGTATCTTAGCATCATGCCATTTCTTCATCTTTTCCTTGTAAAGAGCTGAACTTTCGTAAGATTTAAACCTGAATTCGTCCAACTCATTTAAATGACCTACTCTTTCTTTCGAAGTTTTTGCCCAGTACAAATTCAGAGCTTTCAATGCACACATTCATTTATGCTCTACCTCCACTGGTAAATGGCAAGATTTCCCAAAAACTAGTTGATATGGCGACATACTTATTGGAGTTTTATAAGAGGTAGGATATACCCATAGTGCGTCATCCATCTTTTGAGACCAATCAGTTCGATTTACATTCACTATCTTAGCCATAATGCCTTTGATCTCCCGATTTGACACTTCGACTTGGCCACTTGTTTGGGGGCGGTACGGTGTTGCCACTTTGTGCTTAACCCAATACTTACTCAACGCAACTGAAAACCATATATTATAAAAATGTGATCCCCCATCACTAATAATAGTTCACGGAGTCCCAAATCTTGCAAAAATGAAGCGCTTCAAGAATTGAACAACACTTTTTCCCTCGTTATTTGAAAGAGCAACAACTTGTACCCATTTAGACACATAATCCACAGCCACCAAGATGTATTTGTTGGCAAATGAACTCACAAATGGGCCCATAAAATTGATTCCCCATACATCAAATAGCTCCACTTCTAGAATGGGTGTTATAGGCAACTTGTGCCTTTTGGACATACCACCTTGCTTTTGGCATTGTGGACACCTCTTAACAAACTCATGCGCATCTTTGTACAGAGAAGGCCAGTACTACCCGCTTTGTATCACTTGAGCTTCTGTTCGGACACCACCATGATGCCCTCTAACCGGTGAAGCATGACAATCATGCAAGATCTCCCTAGCTTCCTCTTCTGGGACACATCTTCTGATGATGTGGTCAGCACACTCTCTAAACAAATATGGCTCATCCCACAAATATTTTTTAACATCGAATAAGAACTTCTAATGTTGGTAAAATTTTAGTTCATCAGGTATTAATCTGCACACCAAATAGTTTGCAAAATCAACATACCAAAGGGCTATGTGAGGTTTACTGTGAATACCTGCTCATCAGGAAAAACATCCTTTATGTCGATCTCTGGCTCGTCATTATCCCTGCCATCCAATATCGATAAGTGATCAGCCACTTGATTTTCACAACCCCTTCTATCCTTAACCTCAAAATTGAATTCTTGCAATAAAAGCACCCACTTGATCAACCTAGGGTTGGCGTCTTTCTTCTCCATTATATAACGCAAAGCAGCATGATTAGTGTGAATTGTCACCTTAGTACCTAGCAAGTATGCACGAAACTTCTCAAATGCATAGACCACCGCAAGTAACTCTTGCTCAGTAAGTGTGTAGTTACATTGAGCACTATTTAAAGTTTTTCTTGCATAGTAAATGGGATGAAATTTTTTATTTCGTTTCTGATCCAACACTACCCCCAATGCCATGCCTCTTGCATAACAGATTACTTCAAATGGCTCTGACCAATCAGGACTAATGATGATTGGGGTGGAAATTAATTTGTCTTCCAGGCATTTGAAAGCTACCATACAAGCATCATCAAAGTTGAATGTTACCTCTTTTTCTACAAGTTTGCATAGAGGAAGTACAATCTTTGAGAAGTCTTTGATGAACCTCCTATAAAATCCAGCATGTCCCAAAGGACTTTGAACCCACTTTACTGAAATTGGAGGCGGTAATTTCTCGATTACTTGGACTTTTGCTTTGTCGACCTCCAGCCCCTTTCGTGATACTTTGTGACCAAGCACAATTCCTTCCTTGACCATGAAATGACACTTTTCCCAATTTAAGACTAAATTTGTCTCGACACACCTTTGAAGAACTTGGCCTAAGTGCTCTAAACATTCTAGAAATAAGTCGCCCACAACTGAGAAATCATCCATAAATACTTCCATTGAGTCTTCCACCATATCAACAAAGATGGATATCATGCAACGTTGAAACGTGGCTTGGGCATTACATAATCAGAATTTCATTTGTTTGAAGGCGAATGTACCTTATGGACATGTAAAGGTTATTTTCTCTTGATCCTCCGCAGCAATGGAGATTTGGTTATAGCCCGAGTACCCATCCAAAAAGCAATACCATCCTCTCTCGGATAGTCGGTCAAACATTTGATCCATAAAGGGCATGGGGAAATGATCCTTTTTAGTCCATGAGTTTAACTTCCGATGGTCCATGCAAACTCTCTTTCCTGTCACCGGTCGCAAAGATACAAGTTCTCCCTTTTTATTAGGGACAACCGTGACTCTTCCTTTTTTTGGTACACATTGCACTGGACTGACCCATTTGTTGTCTGCAATCGGGTAGATCACTTCTGCATCCAACCACTTTATTATCTCCTTTTTCACCACCTCTTGCATTGGTAGGTTTAATCTTCGTTGATGTTCAACACTCGGTTTACAATCACTATCAAGCAAAATTTATGTGTGCAAATGCTTGGAGGAATCCCCATTATATCAGCGATCATCCAACCGATGGCTTTTATATACCTTTTTAGAAGTTCAAGGAGCAATTTTACTTGCCAATTTGTTAAGTCAGCCGCAATAATCACTGGCAAGGTATTATTTGCGCCTAAGAAAGCGTATTGGATATGCGAAGGTAATACCTTAGGCTCGATACTTGGTGGTTCTTCGGTTGATGGTTTGGCGGGAGGGCTTTCTCGATGTTTTAAGTCCATGTTCAATTTAATTGGAGTCTTTGTGAATTGCCCCTTACTTGAAAATGCGGCTACCACTTCCTCTTGGCTCTGAACCTCGAACTATTCTTCATTAGCCCACACAACTTCAAGGGGTTATTTTCTACACATCAAATGACTCACACTAGCCACAGCCTCGTCAATCACATCGTCAACCTAGATTACATGAATGTCACTCATGTGTTTCATTGATTTTCACATGTCAAAAGTGACTTCATCATCATTGACCCAAAATTTCAATTCCCCACTCTCAACATCCACCAGCGCTCTCCCAGTTGCCAAGAATGATCTTCCCAAGATTATAGGAATTTCGGCATCTATGTCACAATCGAGTTTGACAAAATCGACCGGAAAAATGAATTTGTCAACCTTAACTAGAATGTCATGAAGTATCCCCACTGAATGTTTGATCGATCTGTCAGCCATCAGGAGTCTCATAGTTGTAGCATGCGGTTCACCCAGTCCGAGTTGTTCATAAAAAGCATACGACATTAAATTAATACTTTCTCCCAGATCGCATAAGGCTTTTGCTAACTTGAGCAAGCCTATGGTGCACGGGATAGTGAATGCCCCAGGATCATCTTTCTTTTCGATTAACTCCTTTGACATAATCGCACTACAACTGTGAGAGACTTCGATCGTCTCATAATCCAAGCTCCGTTTTCTTGTGACTAACTCCTTCATGAATTTGGCGTAACCCAGCATTTCCAGCTATGCTTCAACTAGAGGGAGATTAATCAATAAGGTCTTGAATACCGATAGAAACTTCTTGAACCTTTCATCCTCATTCTTCTTCTTGAGGCGTTGAGGAAATGGAAGAGGTATCTTGGGTAAAGGTTGTTTGATGTTTAGATATGGCTTGTGTTTCTCCATATCAATTTGTGGCTCCCTTATGATATTTTGTGGGAAGGTTATTTCTTCAGCCTCCATATCTTTGCTTGCAGTTGGTAAGTGCACTTCCTCATTTCTCACCATATCACCTTTTACCTCTTTTTCGCTTCGAGTGACAACGACCAGCTCTCTATCTTCATCATCCGTCTCCATGTTTTTTTTCAATTGTACTATAAGTAAACTCAATTGACCTTCACGGGTTTTGATTGCATGTGCGTGTGAGTTTACTTTATTGGTCAAGGATAAGAAATCGTCTTTCATTCCTTTCAATAAATCATCCGAGCCTTCAACTTTGTCAAGGATGCGTGATTGCAAATCATTCACCCGAGGACTGTGCACTCCCCCTTGATTTTAGGCTCTAACTTGAGTGAGTGCGATTAAATTCATATTCATCGTCTTTTCTCCAATAATCACTCTGCTCGGGTAAATCTTAATGAAACTTCCTTTGCTCAACTTCTTTATAATGGTTCCAAGCTTGATTTTCGCCTCGCTGCCAATAGCGTGGGTAGAAACCCTTCTCACATTTTTTGGAGTTCCAACCTTTATTCTCCCCAGGCTTTGAATAGCTTGGGGATGAACCCTCCTCAACTCTGAACACTCCACATATTCACTTCATATGCTCCTGTAGGACTTCCACCTAAGTCAACATATTCTTGATGTTTTTGTCCCTCTCTTTCTCTTTATCTAATTGCTCTTGTGTTAGTCTAGAGTGGAAGGGGGAAACGTGATCATCTTTTGTATACCACTCTTGATTTATTCTAGTAATGTCGTCTAGAAGAAATGAAGCCACCTCAAATGTTTGTAACATTATTCCTCCTCGTACCAACTGATCAACCACTCCTTTATTTACCGAATCAAGGCCTTGGTAGAAATATTGAAGTAACAAATTGGTTGGTAGCCCATGGGTTGGGCAGTTAAGTAAGAGCTTCTTAAATCTCACCCATGCTTCATGGAGTGGTTCCCCTTCCCTTTGCTTGAACCCTTGGATTTCATCTCTAAGCTTAATCTTTTTTTATGGAGGAAAGAATCTTGTATCAAATGCTATGACCAGCTCCTCCCATGATGTGATTGAATATTTTTGTAACTCGGTTAACCACTTGCTTGCTTCTCCTTTCAAAGACAATGGGAATAACCGCAACCGAATTGACTCTAGTAACACACCTTTGAATGAAAAAGGGCAGAAAACTTCTGTAAAGTTTCTTACATGCTCATGCGGGTCTTCGTGATCCAGCCCTACATATAGTCCTCTCATTTGGGCAAGGTGAAGTTGTGCTAGTGACTTCAAACATAGCATTTCCATCAGTTTGTGGAATGCAAATTGCACCCATTCCACACGGCTGATCCGGATTATAGACACTATTTACAACATTTATACCATCTCGATGACCAGTTTGACTGTCATTCATCTCTTCCTCATGCGTGTTCATCTTTCCTGTTGTTATCACAAGCACGCGAAACAAAGTTG
Organism: Solanum paucissectum; assembly: GCA_029582445.1. NCBI lineage: Eukaryota > Viridiplantae > Streptophyta > Magnoliopsida > Solanales > Solanaceae > Solanum > Solanum paucissectum. Next base: position 47,939 of record JAJONZ010000979.1, on the reverse strand, counting down.
AAAATTAAGTAAGTAGAACTACAACTAAGAAGAACAATTTTTTTTAATAAACTAAGAATTTTCAAGTAACACAACTCCCCGGCAGCGGCGCCATTTTGATTTTTGCGTAATCAAGACACAACTTCCAATGCTCGTGTCTACGATCGTACAATAGTAAAGTAACCCAACCAAGGGTTGGGGTCGAGTCCCAAGGGAGTGGACTTGAGAATTAATAGAAAACTAAAATTTAGTTCTAATTAGTCATAGCTAGAAACATTTTCGAACATAAACATGTTAAATCTAAGGGGTGACGCAAGCGTCAATTATCAATGGGGGTTTGTCACAAGTAAACAAAAACAACAAAAATGCAAAGAGTACTAATCAAGGAGATGGGGTTCTTGGGATGTGATAGGAATACGGGTTAGACTAGACCATTTGGTACATGCTTTTGATAGTAATATTGTTGTATATTTGTGACTAGGCTAGACTATAGTGGGGTAAATTCTCTCTAGAGCAACTTACCCCAAATCAAATGGGTTCCTCTAGGACACCCACTTGCCGCATGAAGAACAACCTCCACCTTAGCCCACTCACTCTCTCGAGCTCAGTGTGTGGGAGAAGGACTAGGGTTCACTCTCTGGAGATGAACCTCATGTCAACCCACTCCCACCGGCCATCAATTTAGTAGTCTCAGTTTTATGACCTCTCTCTAGAGCAAGCCGAAAACACAAAGGTGAAGTCATATTTGCAACTACAATTTCATTAAGTTCCATCACAACTACTAAACGAAATCACATCTAAACAACAAATAAGTCATCAACAAGCAAGACCTAACAGATAATCTAACCCATATTCACAAAATCACACCCCAAGAATTGGGGTTTTGGCTAGACATGTAAAAGAGATAAAAATTTATACCAATATGAGTTTGCATTTAAATGGGTATGAAGATTTAAGTCTCAAAACGAAGTCAAGAGTGAAGAATCCACAAGACCAAAGTCCAAATTCTTGGAGTTGAAACCCTTTGAATCTTCAAATTCTTCAAAACACTATCCAAACTTAGAACTCAAAAGTCTATGTTAAAAATTCTATATGAAAAATCTGATATTAAGCTAAAACTCTCAACGAGTATTTATAGTTTTCAAAAATTTGTGCTGCAGTGGATCATTCGGCGCCGTTAGTCGAGATCGACGATCAACTCGGCGATCCACCCTTTGGTAGGTTTCATCGTCCTCTTGCTCTATCCTTCAGCATCGTCATATTTTGGATAATTAGGCGACATAGTAATGCTTCACGGAACTGCTCGGCGAAACACCGACTGCTCTTTTTCACCACCGATTTGATTCTTTGCTTCAGGGTTCAGCACAGTGGAACAAAAGTCGAGGATAAGACCTTTTGGCGATTCAGTGAAAGGGTTCGGGGATTCTCAGATCTTCATTTCTTCGTTCTTTTAGCTTCCTTTGTTTCTATTTGCTAAGTAGTGTCCATGCTCTCCCTCAAACTCCAAATACCTGAAATTTAGGGATTTTCGTCAAATATTGAGACAAAATATGCATTTGAGGACACTAATTCTATCAAAATATAGCCCAAATGAATCCAATTTGTGGACTCATCATGTCTCCATATCAATTGGTGTTTGGAAAGGCATGTCATTTGATGGTTGAGCTTGATCATAAAGCACTCTACGCTCTAAAGAATTTGAACCTTAGTTGGAGCGAAACATCAAACCTGAGGTTGGACCAGATCAATGAGATTGATTAGTTTCTTCTAAGGGCCTATGAGAGGTCTGCACTATATAATGAGAGGATGAAGCTATACCATGACAAGCAAATTGAGAAAAGAATCTTCACTTCTGGTGAATTGGTGTTACTTTTCAACTCCAGACTTCGTCTGTTTTTGGGAAAGTTGAGATCCAAATGGTCTGGACCTTTTAAGGTAACACAAGTGTTTCAGTCGGTGCCTTTGAGCTGGAAAATGATAAGGGCGAGAGGTTCAAAGACAATGGCTAGCGAATCAAGGCATACTTGGGTGTTCCATAGGATGTGAAAATTGTGGAGGAATGTAAACTTGATGAAGTCTGAGTAATCAAGTAACCTGTGCCGCGCCGTGACGTAAAATTGTGAGCTGCTTGGGAGGCAACCCAAGATGTAATTATATTAGGTATTGTTCTTTTCCTTTGTTTTCCTTTTTTTATAGAGTCACTGTGTGTTGATATGTGCAGGAGAAAATAGGTTAAAAAATTGTAGAACTGGGTGCATACCACTCTTCACAGGCAATTTCACGAATCGTGGTGGTCTTCACGGGTAACTTAACGGTCCATCACAACCACCTACAGGATATTAAGGCCACCAGAATTTGCCATAAAAAGGTTCATGAAAGGGTTCATGGTCCGTCGTAGTCTTTACGGACCGTCTAGCTTCTCGTGAACCTCAGGTGAGCACTTTAGTTCAAATTTAGGTTCACAGATATTATCACGGACCGTGATACCCTTCACGGGTAACTGCACGGTTCGTCGTTCACAACCCAGTAGTAAAAGTGAACTGACCCGACTGCACTTGGACCAAAGTTGAAATTAACGTATATATGTTTGCTAAGGTCCAAAGGTTGGATTTTGTCTCTTTTCTTATTCCTATAACAGTTCTTCAAGAGTAAAAAAGAGGTTCCTATCATCCATTAATTCGTAGTTCATCCAAGAATCAAAGCCCTAAATCTACGCAGTCAAGAACTTTAAGCCAAGTCCACTGAGTCTTCTTCTTGAGTCATATTTTCTTTTAAGTACAAGTAAGCTTTCTTTTTACCTTGTTATAAGTTTGATCTTATCTAAAACAAGTTAGAATTGGTTAGATTTAGTCGAAATTAGCATGATTGGCACTGATTTGTTGTGGGTTAAGTTGAATTGGGTATTGTTTATTTTTCTTGTATGTGGGTATGATCATATTAGTTCGTAATTGTGTGATAACCATCTTTGCCTAAATTGGTTGTGATTTGAAGTTTTAGTTGAATGTATTCAGAAAACTAGTGATGTGTGGATATGTGTGGGTGTGATCCTATGTAAAAATGGGAGTTTTGTGCTGTAAAGTTTTAATATAGTGAACGTGGGGAAGAAGATGACTAAAGAACTGGTCAAGCGTAAGACCACGATAGGTTTTACAGACCGTGGTAGCTACCATGAGTCGTGAAACCAATCGTGGACCACACTTGAATTCCTTCCAAACATCATCAGTTCACGACCCGTATCATGGTACAATCCACGGGCCGTGTAACCATCCGTGAACATTACTTGGTCAACCTCCTGCTACACACTAATTCTGTATTAACTCCACGAGGGTTTTAACGGACCGCGGTACCTACCACGACCCGTTACAACTACCATAGAGTTTACTTGGGGTGTAGAAATTTTATTTTTTGTGTACTTTTATTTGATTTTGTGGACCTTCCCATTGATAGATTGGGCGACGACATTATTAAGTCAAGGTTTGATGATGTAATTAAACAGGGGAAGTATGAGTAGCCGATAGTGTGTCATTTTATTGATTCTTGAACTAATGAGTGTTGTGTTTCTCAGGTGCTATGCCTCCCCGAAGAAAGAACCGAACCAAACCTGCCCCCCCACACTGTTTCTCAATCAGAAAGTCATGACGAATCCAAGGCTAGTAGTTCTGAGGTGCACATAAATGTCTCACCTGAAGTTCACTTACCTCGGGCTACTAGAGTACAGACAAAGAGAGCAATTCTCTAGGATACTCCGCCGCAGTCTGAAGAGGGTGGTAGTCATTCTGGTAGCATTAAAGAATCGGGTAGTGAATCTAATGCTAGCTCAGGTAGCCAGTCTGCTGATAATTTGGGGGGCAGTGCAGAGTTTAAAAGTGGCTCTCAGGAAGATCCAAACACCTCTCCACCTGCGACAAATACAAAAGCTGAAACTGGAGTACGAGAGGAGGCAACTACTATAGATGATTATGTAGATATCACCGATGATGATACCATGGTTATGTATGTGAACATCCATGAACCTGATCCTGTAGCAAGACCGCAGTTGATTTCCTGTTACCGCTCCATGTGGACTGTGAACTGGTCCAAAGAATTCTTTGACAATGTTATTGTGATCAAGAATGGCAATTTCAAGAAGCGCGCAATCATGCCTGATACTAGGGTGGTGGTGGTTGATATCAAGGAATTCCCTGATATTTATCGGACATTGCAGTTCCATCAGTTCTAGTGGATGGACAATGTACCTGGAGAATAATCCAGCCACCTGGCCAGAGAGTTTTATTCATCTTATGCGGCTACACTGATGAACTTTGCTACGGAAATAGAAACTACAAAACATGGACAAAGAGACATTGCCATTACATGGGGTCACTCAACTCAATTATAGTTCGGGGTAAATCAATAGATATTTCTGAGGCTACTATTAACAGGATGTTGCATGGCCCAGAATACTCTGCACCAGCTTCAGTTGGCCTATTTGAAGGGAAACATCATGAAGTCACCAGTGATACTACTATGGAGATTAAAAGTTCTCGAGAGAAGGTTTTACGCTAGATTGCAAAGCAAATTGCTATAGATGGGGAGAATGCAGTTTGGGTCACAACGATGCCAACACTTATTACCAAAACTTCACTATCTTTTCTAGTCAAGGTTTGGTGGGTAATTGAAACTGACAGCTAATGACAACATGTTCTCTCCTTCACTGGCTTCTTTGGTAGCATGCCTCATGGCTGGTTAACCGCTAAATGTGGGAAGGATCATAGCGATTGAGTTGTGCGACAGGGCACTGAATGAGAGGGGCGGATTGCCATTTCCCTATCTGATAGGGAAATTATGTCGACAAATGAACATCCCCCAAAACATGCTAGTTGACAGATGGAGTGAAGCCTTCAGATTCATATAAGTTTCTAAAATCAAGGATGTCGTGAACCATCTTTTTGGTGTAAAGTTTGCAGCGGTGGGTACTTTTGTTGTCATTCCTCATGTCCCACTTGATATTCCATATGCACACAGAGGGCCAGAGCAGGGGGAGCCATCCCAACCATCTACAGAGACACCACCACCATCAACTTCGGCCTCACAGGCTCCAGGTACCTATGTCTCCATTCCTATGATTTTTCTTGAGAAATTGGGTGCAGATTAGTGCCAAACAAGGACATTGGTAGACCATATTGTAATTCGGATGGCCCAGCTAATAGAGACGAAGGTGTTAGCTGCAATAAAGTGATTAATGATGAGATGCGGAAGGAGCTGGCTGTCTTAAAAGACATAATGGATGGGTTGGAGAACCTTGTCTAAGATCGATGCCAGGCCACCAGTTTAGTAGATACTGAAGAGTTCAAATCACAGTTGACCGAGATGAGAACTCTGGTTGCTAAACTGGCTGAAAATCCAATACATGTACCCAGTCCGATAATGGTAGATTCGTTAATACAAATTCAAAATCAGGCACCCTCCACTCAATCAATTGATGATATCTAGGGAGAACTACCCATGAGTATGTCCGGCAAGATAAAACACAGAGCTAGAGAATCTGAGGAGGAGATACCTGCAGACCTATCCTAAGAGGGAAAAAGGCAAGAAAAGAAAGCCCGCAAGGCATCAAGGAAGGCAGAGAGAGAAAAAGAATCCCGTGAGCAACAATAATGAGACACAGTGTTAACATGATCTTCTGGTAGTTGAGCACCTACCCTGGGGAGTGGTGGCCAACCTGATCATGTGCTGAGTTCTAAGAGTGCACCTGTTAATAATGGTGCCGATGCTAAGACGACTACCGGCGCCTAGAGCGCCGTAGGTATGACCCCTCCTCACACTATTTAATTTTCTTTATTGACTTTGAGGGAAAAGTCCTTTCTTTGGGGGAAGGGGTGGTGAGCAACCTGCCATTCTAAGTTGGTAGAATAAATGGAGGTTGATTCTATGTTACTGTGAAAATTGATTTGATGTGCGTGTTTGTGTGTTGTGTTGTGCAGCATTTATTCTGTGTGTAATGATTACCTTTATCTGAAGTTTGACGATTAGGATCTTTAGATGACATCTTAGATAGTTACATGTTGAGAATTGCTAGCTTGATCAATAAATTGGTGAACAAAGAAACTGTATAGTGTAGTCCTAAGTCATGTGTGTTTGAAAGTTTTGTTTGAAGTCTAACACTAGGCGCAGAAACTAGAACTTGCCCAAGTAGTGTTGCTTAAGTCTGAGAATAACCGGATAGGAAAGGATCAGTAAGCCATTTTTTTAAGCCAAAAAAAATAATACCAAATAAAAAGCTTACCACTTGAACTCGATTTGAGCCTAGAAATCAGATTTTGTTCTTACCCAGTAATATCATATCCTTTGGTTTCCGAAGATACGATGTCACAGCTCAGGCCAAAAGCCTAAGTTGAGGGTGATTGCAATCCGAGGGGAAAGAGAAAGTAAAAAAAAAAAAAGGCTCAACCAGTGAGCTAAGTGCATACAAAAAAATTGCATATAAAAAACGTGTGAAGAAAAGAAAAGAAGAAAAGAAAAAGAAAAAGAAAATAATGGCTGCGGAGATGTGGTGAAATGAATTAAAAGAGGGAATCACTCATAAAAGAGTTGTGTGCAAATGAAACTTTGGAAAACCAAGGGACTAGTCACTCACAAACCCAAATATGCACATTTGATGCTTAAAACTAAGGATTATGACTAGAATCGAGTGTATTTATGTGGATATAATGTGTTTGGTAGTGTTGTACAGGTGAAACAGGTAAAAGTGAAATCAAATAGAAAAAAAGAAGAAATCATTGTAGGTGAATTGAAGGAAGTAAAGACCCAGGTACAACCTCACAGGCCGTGCTCTTCATTACGGATCGTGGTGCGAGTTGTAAATCTAATCCAGTGCTTCGGGTTGGAAGAGTTGAGATTTGGTAGGATCAAAGAAAGATCACGGCCAACCTCACGGACCGTGGTCATCATAATGGTCTGTGGTTGTGCTCGTGAAGTTTAATTAGTGCCTGACTTTTGGAAAGATGGAGTGCATGAGCAACCAAATGAAAACAACGGAAGGTTTCACAGGCCGTGGTCACTATAAAGGCCCGTTGTGGTGATCGTGAAGATGATCCAGTACCTAGGCCTCGAAGAGCTTAAATGAGAAGTGACCAAGTGAAGACCACATGAACCTTTACAGACCGTGGTCAGTGTCAGGACTTGGTGGTGATGTCCGTGAGGCTTATTACAGTGTTCAAACCTTGAAGACTAAAGGATGAAGAATGCCAAGGGAAGACCACGGAGGGCTTCACGAACCGTGTAGCCCTCGACGGGTCATGGAAGTGGCCATGAAAGGGCTCGATAGTTCAGTCCTACTTTGAGTAGGAGTCTTTTTAAAAGACTTATTTGAATTATTTAGGTAGTTTTTTATGTTTTATCTTATCTTTCATTGAATGACAAACGAGTTTTCCAGTATTGATAGCTTTTGGTTTCAAATTTGGATTGATAATTAAGTTTGATTTCAATTTCGAATTCTTGAAATATCAAAGTGGTTGTTGATTTCTTATTCTCATAAGTACTTTATAACATGTTTTCATTCTATATTTATGAACATTTACGTGAAATTATGAGTAGATAAATACCACAACTAGGGTTGTGGGATCCATGATGGAATTCTAAATGTGATTTTGTAAAACTAGTGAAAGGCAATTTGTGGTTATAAATTGTAGTTTAGTTTTCGTTATTCATATATGCTGATGACTGCACACATTAGGATGATCTTGTATCTGTCATTTGTTCAAGAGAAAAAAGATAGTTACGAAAAATCTAAACTAATCTAACTAAACGGAGTCAAAGTTTGAGTTCGGGAGAAAAGAATCTTAACATCATTTTAGGCGAGGGTAAATCATGTAACACTCTGGGATCGAGAGGAATTGAGTGGAAATTATTTGAGTAGACTGAGAAGTGTCACATATAGTTAAATCGCAAGTATTTTGTAGACGTAAGTTGCCTGAAACTCAATTACGGAAGAACACTAGATGAAACGTTATGGGGAATACAATCCTAGTTTCAGTTAATTATTGAAAGAATTCCAAAACTAATATCTTGTTAATTGTTGAATTAGACTTTAGTTTGAAACTTTGGTTACTAAAGTGTTAACGCTAAACCCAATTTTACTTTCTGCAATTGCTTATTTAGGAAATAATAACAACATTAGAGTAAAATGTGACAGTGAAATCATTTATGTAATGAAATTCTATGTGGGATCGACCTCAACTCAAGTTGAGTTCTATAAATTTATTTCAACCGTTTATATCTCTTAATTGAGGTGTATGTTTGGACGTATCAACCTTAGGCATAAAATTTATCCCCTTCCACTCTACGATAGGCTTATTTGGGAACTTAAACTTGACTACACGAGTTATACAATCAATATAAGCATAACAAGAGGTCAACCAATCCATACCCAAGACAACAACAAAATCTAACATATATAGCTCTACCAAGTCAACAAAAGTAACTCTATGGGACAAGGAAACGAGACACTTTAAATAGACTTTCTTAGCCACCACAGAATCACCAACAGGAGTAGAGACATAAAATGGTTCTAACAACACATGGGGAGCATATCAAACCTCATAGACACATATGGCGTCACAAAAGACAAGGTAGCACCAGGATCAAGTACAACATATACATCAAGTTGGAAAACTTTCAACATACTAGTAACCACATCCGGAGAACTCTCTTGTTCACTTATAGTCTGAAGAGCATAAAGGTGGTTTTTCTTAGGAGCATTGGAATCCGAACCACTAGGAGTAGCTTGCTTTCCCTCTCTTCATTTACCCTTAAGCATCGGGCAATCCCTCATTTTGTGACCACTTTTACCAGAACCATAACAACCATCCATGCCAGCTAGATACCTACTATCATGCTTTCTTCAATACTTAGTACATGTAGACATGGGCAACGAAGATCCACTACTATTAGCTCCTTGAGGTTTTGGGTTAGACACCCTATGTTGGTTGCACTTAGGATGAACATTGGAGGAACCTTGACTGGAAAACCATTGTCGGAATCTTGGACAACCTCGTCCATCGGACCTTGTGTTAGAGAAATTACCATCACCGGTCTTAGCCCTTTTTTCATCCCTAGAGTTTTCCTTGATTTTCTCCTTTTAAATTTGTTGTGCCTATCCCATAAGATGAGAGATGTCCATATCATGAATGAGCATTGTGGTTCGGCACTCTTTAACCACTATTTCGGATACACCCGATAAAAATGTACTCATTTTTGCCCTTGAATCCACAACCATAGTTGGAGCATACTTAGACAATTGAGTGAACTTTATAGCATATTCCCTCACACTCATACTCCCTTGTTGAAGGTTAATAAACTCTAGAACCTTAGCTTCCCTCATCTCAAGGAAAAATAATCTTTCAAGAAACACGACCTTAAACTTTTCCAAATCAATAGGACCTGCATATTCCGGCCTCCCTTCTTTAAATTGGTTAAACCACACTTGAGCCACATATTTCAATCGGTAAGCGGCATACTCCGCCTTTTCCAATGGTGTAACTCCTATGATCATCAAAATCTTATAAACCTCATCGATAAACTCTTAGGGATCTTCCTCAACTTTAGAACCATGAAATTTCAGAGGATTGATCTTTGTGAAGTCTCTCACTCTTGAAGCCGCCAAATCACATTTGAGATTATGGGACCACAACCTTCCTATTGTCTTGGGTCGTCGCCGCTTGAGCCAACACTTCAAAAGCGGCCCTAAACTCCAAATTAGATACATGCTCAGCCGAAGGATCAACTAAAACTTTAGGAACTTGGGGAGGAGCTTCTTGTTCTGCATTCTCACTCACATTCCTTCTAGAATAAGCTCTTAGGGTAGCAATATCCTGAAGAGCGTAGGATAAGGATTAGGAGAAAGACTTTATAGAGTTAAACTCTATCGCATGACTTAAGAGTAATGAAAGAAGTGGAATTTCCTAATCATCTTGTAGCCTCTCATTCATAAATGTGGCGCGCTTCAAACTCATGAACAAGACTCTACTAAACGTTGCTTATGAGACATCCTAGGACCATTCTAAACCTTGTGCTCTGATTACCAAGTTTGTCAAGATCTACGGCTACCCCCTAGATGTAACATGGCATATAGAACCCTGAAGGACTCCATACAAGCCACTTAGTTCTTATAACATAAGAAATAAAACTATAAGAGTAAAATATTTCAAGTACAAAACATTTTATAAAATGAAAAGTGGAAGTCTAAACTCATGTCTCAACATAGTCATTTAATACAATAGAATGAAATTGGGCCTAGCACGTACATCATATCCAAAAGAGAAATACAATAAAGAAACTAAAACAATAACTTCATCCTCGAAGCATGAGTACTCACCAAAGCTCGGGAAATCATGAACTCAACTACTAGCAACGAGACTCGGAAACCTATCTCTCGAACCAAACATTTTGGAAAATGTAGGCAAGAGTATGGGTTTGTACAAAATAATGTACCAAGTATGATAGTTATGCATAAAAATTAAAACATGATAAAAAGGGACATTTCATTTCATGACATGCAATTGACCAAGCAAAAACATAATATAAAAGAGTTATAAAACATAAGTCATAAATCCTTGTCAATGCATGCTAACTTCTTTTTTTACATCTTTGAACTGATATGTGATACTCCTTGAGTAACCTTTGTTAATAATTACTTGTGGATAAATAGCCTTAACCGACATTGAGACCATGTGAGCTATAACATGGAATCTCGTGTCTATCCCACACCTAAAAGAGGTGTCCTACTTGCTGAAGGTAGAACCTTGAACTTCAAGTTTAAGTGGATCCACTAGATTATCAACCTATGTGGGCACATATTTATGGGATAAGGAGATTGCTACTAGAAACCCCGACTCTACTACGCGAAGACTTCCATCTCATGAGATTACATCGGAAACCCGGAGTCTACTACGTGAGAGCTTCCATCTCAAATTCAATATCCATTCGGTGCTAAGAATAAATTCCCATGGAATAGTAGTTTCTTACTTGAGTAAATTACTCATGTAAAGGTGCCCTTGAACAACCAATTCAAGATAGTTTCATTAAGATAGCTCCTTGTCTTTGATTAAATAATGTGAGAAATCCTTTCAACCTAAGAATCCTTTCTATGTGAGAAAACCTTTCACATCATGCTAGTAGGTGTTTTAGTCAGAATGTCCTTTCACAACACAACATCATCTTTGGTACTTTATTCTCAAAGCACCCTTAAAAATATTTTCATAGATTTTATAAACACTGCATAAGTCCATAATTCACCTCCTTGAGGTGTAAACCCAATTTCAATCATCAGCTCTTAGAAAACATGGGTTAGATATGGATTTCATTATGAATTCATGTAAAACTAGTAATACATGCTTAATTTCATAAAACACTTCCTTGAAGATCAAAATTTCACAACATATAGTTCATAACTTGAAAACATAGGGAACACATGGATGAAAGGAATCCATGGATTAATACTATCATAGCAACTCAATTGGGCAAACATAGGGATAAGATCAAAGCAATTCATCAATTCATGCATAGAAGATCATAATTAAATAATTTAAATCAATAATAATGAGAACCTATTCTAATTGATGAGAACCCTAACTCAATTGGGGAATTCTACCATTTGAAACAGAGGAATTTGGGAACTCCATGGAGGAAAGGAATCCATTGATTAATACTATCATACCTTGACTCCAATTTCTAGCCTTCAATGGAGGAATTGAAACCTTAGTTAGAAACCCTAGGTGAATCCTTCTTCTTCTTCTTCAAGTTTCTATAGAGAGAATATTTGAGAGGAATTGGTTTTCTTTTGGGAATTTGGAAGAATAAAGTAAATGGGTTAATTGGGGATTAAAGTCTTAAATAGGGGTCCTAAACATAGGCAAAACGGCACAATATAGGAATTAATTAATTCAAGAAGGACCCAACTATCACTTAGAATTAGCTGCAAGCACTAACCCATGACCCAGCACCACAGACCATGGTCAACACGACGAGCCATCATGTACGATCGTCGTTGGTGGTCATAGAGTATGACTTTAGGGTATGAACGATAGACCCTGGCCACGGACCGTAGTTTGACCGAGGGTTCATGGGTCGTGTCGTGGTTCTGGACCCTCAGAACGTACCTAGGCTTGCCAATCATGGACCACACCTATGGTCCATGGATAGGTGTGGTCTATTCCACGAGCCGTGGGTGGCCGACGTGGTCTAGAATCTGCAACTTTTGGAAATCTGCTATTTTGGTCTTTTTGAATGTGGGGTGTTAAAATCGTGGTTGGGCAGGCGTAGATGTGAGTTCAAGGAATTCTTACCAAGTGTGGAAAAACACAGGCAAACGATGCCCCATAGCTTGAGTAAAGGACCATAGATTGATGGTCGTCGTTTGATTGAGAGAATTGAAGTTCTAGTACTTGAACCACGAAAGAAAAGGACGAATCGTAATTCAATCCATGAACTGTAGGGGGCAACTGTCATTTCAAGAGCCTAGGTTTCTATATTCCTGCTAACCCACAGAGGTGAACTATGGACCGTAGGTTGATCCACGGTCCATCGTTCGTGTTGTCGATCAAAACCGTGTCTGAACCAAATTTTCCTTATTTCCTACTTTATTTCTGATTTAGCTACTATAAATATAAGTTGTAATTTTCGTTTTTAGGAATTAGACCTTATTGGAGGCTATTGTTTTTGTCTTTTGGATTTTTTTGCAAACAGTTAAAAAATTATTTCTCGAAGATCATTTATGCAATTTGATTTTGTTTTTCAATTCAAGATTTCGGTATTCATCTACTTTGATTGTAAGTTCATGATTCTTCTTATTAACAACATTTTGAATTGTGAATTCTCAAGCATGTGTAGCTAAATCCACAACTAGGGTTGTGGGAACCATGAGCAATTAACAACATATAACTGATAAATAAGTAATTCTTAAATAGTGTTTATGCATGTATTGTTAATCATTTCGTTTAGAAGTCTTTTTAAAAGAGGGCCAATGTTAGAACTCGCCTCTTTCCTACTTGCCAGATCAAGGAGGTAATGAATGCGAAAAGGATTAAAAATCATAGATTTAGTTAAGGATTTGCTACTATTTAATAGCCTGACCTTAATCAATTGATGACCAAACTCAATTGATGCAAGGGCTAATCCGGGTTAAAGGTAAGAGTTAGTAAGTAGACACCCGTATACTTACCAAGTTGCGAGGTCAAATTCCCTACTTGGAGGACAAATCACTTAAGGATATCCAACTTATTAACCTTTCATGTCGAACACTGGGATAGGGTTACTATTTTTAGGAATACTACATTAAGAGCTTGTGGGGAAAACTTATACCCTAGATTTCATCTAAGATTGATATCTCAAACTGTGAATCTTTTTTACTTGTTACTTAATAATCCAAATAAACAATGTATTACATTATTTACAAATCCCCCTCTTTTGTTTGTTTTCTCAAAAATAGTTTGACTAAACGAAGATAATTGTGAGTAAAGCTTATGTCTAAACCATATTCCTCATGGAATCGAACCTAACATTAAAGTTAGGTTCTTTTTTTGGCAACGACAATTTATACTTCTTTCGGGAGGTGTAATGTGGGCGCATCACTAAGGATACAGACAACCAAATGTATCAAATAGCATGGCCAGTATTTGATATTGAAAGCAAGGCCACAAGGAAATGGTTCATGACTATTCTGCAAGATGATCTTAATCTAGGAGATGGTTCCCAGATCACTATTATTAGTGATATGCAAAAGGTAAATGATTTTTTTTTTGTCTTTAATTTAATTTGAGCAAACTTTAACTATCTTTATTATTTTGTTTTGAAACTACAGGGACTATTAGATGTTGCAGATGAAATGAGCACAAAATGTGAGCTAGACATATATTAGCAAATTAGTCACAAAACTGGAGAGGCATAGAGAGAAGGAGAGAAATTTTGGGCTTGTTCTAGAGGCACCTTTTAGGAACATTATTAAGTACGATATAAATACTCTATCCAAGTTGGGAAAATGTATAGTTGAAGACCATATCAAATACAACAGGGAGAAATGATGCAAAGATTTTTTCCAAACTTTTTCAAAATGTGCTAGTATAGATAACAACATTGAAGAGAGTTTCAATGCTTGGATTTTGGGACCTAGGAACAAGACTATAGTTTCTATGTTGGAAGAAATTAGAATTAAGGTGATGAGTAGGGTGAGTAAGTCAAGAGAATTTGTTGATACATGGACCGATAAAATATCTCCAATGGAAATGATGGTATTCAATACACATGTACCAAGATCAATGTAGTGCAACATTGAATGGAATGGTGATGATTGATTTGAAGCGTTAGAAGGGGCATACAAGCATAATGTGATCTTGGGTAAACATAAATGTAGTAGCAGATCTTGGGAATTAAAAGGTATTCCATGTGCACACGGTATAGCAACAATTAACCACTTGAACATGGATGTATCACAAGAAATTTCAAGCTGGTATAGAAAAGAGACATATCTCAAGACATATTCTCATTTCATTAAACAAACCCCAAACATGGAAATATGACCTGAAAGTAGAAACCCAATAGTTAAACCACTTGAGGAAAGAAAAATGCTTGGTATGCCACCAAAGAACAGAAGAAGGGAAATTGGTGAAGTGAGAAAACCTGGGAAGTTTCCAAGAATGGGGAAAGTAATGACATGTTCAATTTGCAGAGGAGCAAATCATAACAACAGATATTGTCCAAAAAATCCTAAACCTAAGTCCACACAAATACCCAGTCAAAAGGTACATTCACATTAATTTTCTTTTATAAATAAAATTAGGTTACTTATTAATTTAGTCTCTTGTTTTATTATTTTTCTACTAACAATTGTCCTCCACTAGGAAAAAGAGGGGTAGAGGTCAATATGAGAGAGCAAGCAGCAACAACACTTGTAAAAGAAGAGGTGCAAGAAGTGGTTACAAGAAGAGGCCAAGAGTTATGGGACAAGGTGTATTTGTTGTTGATACTGGATATACATGTATTAATGTAAGTGTCTTATAAAATTATCAAAATTATATTTTTAAATGTGAGACCAAAAACAACTAAGTTGTTAATATTTCATCAAGGATTGTCTAGCAGTAAGAGGGTTAATACTAGAGTGCAGAGTTCTGCACATGTGACATGTAATATTTATTTTAACCCCTCAAGGGACTGCAGTGGAAAGGCAAACATGCCATGACTCAAAGAGAACTTCTAGTACAAAGTGTTATGCGTTGTATTCAAACAACATCAATAGTTGTTCAAATTCAAACAAAGGCACAACCCAAGTGAAAATCTCCCTCTAATAAAACTTCTTAGTTTATGTGTGTTATTGGTGGTTGTTAATGTACATTATGTGCTTTGGCGGTTATGTGGTATTCACTATTTTGTGTTTTGGTAGTTGTGTGGTTGTAACAACATACCTTAAATTAGTGATTCTTTTGTGTTTTGGTGGTTGTGTGGTTGTTCAACCAAAACTAAAGTAGTGATTGTTTTGTGTTTTGGTGGTTCACATAAGTTATTGTGGTGGTTGTTGGTTGAAACAACGAAGCACTATGATTTTTGTTTTTAATAATCAAGAAAGCACTAGTTATGTTATGCCTTTATGTTATTATTACGTGTTTTGTTATAATAATACCTATTCTATGTAATTGTAGTTTTATGAAAAAAGGACAAGTCAATTGAACATACGAAGATATATATATATATATATATATATATATATAACTTTATTCATCTAAATAATACATCACTAAAAAAAATTCAACGATATACTAGAACCGTAGAACTAAACTAAGTCCTTACGTTAATAAGTCCTAACTATACCAAAACACCAAACCAAACTAAGGCACAGAATCAGAACCCAAGAACCAAAAGTCCTTGCGTTAATAACAGTTACATTCACTAAAAATAATTCAACTACACACGAAATAAAAGAACAATATCACATTACATATCAAACTAATGCCCAAAAATCAGTTTTAACATCCATCTACTCTTCAGCTGTTTTTGTTGTTTGTTGGTCTTCTTCAATAGACTAAGACTCATAGCATTCGCCTGGCTAGGAAATTGTGGATCATACCAATCGAAAAACATACAAGGATTAAGAAATAAGGAATGCATTACATAAAATCAAAGTTAAAAAAATTACATAATAAAAAATTTGCAAATTAAAAGAAAAAAATATGAAACAATACATATCACATAGTGTCTACAAAAGAGAAATCTACGTCAAGGATTGTCATTTGTCCATTAAATATTCAGAATTGGAGGAGTCCCACAGAAACAAACAAGTCACCTATTATAATTCATGAATTTAGCAAATGCAATTTTAAAAATATGGAGAATGAAAAGATGAAAAAGAGAGAAAAATTCTGAAGTTTGAAAAGGGAGAAGGGATTAAGGAGAAAAAATAGTTAGGAAATAAAGAGAGAATGTTCTAAAAATAAGCCAACAATTAAACAAAAATGGAGATTTTATATTTTTTTAACCGTTGGAGCTTTGTGATGTGGAAAAAATTTACTTTCTCATGCTCCTGCTAGAGTTTTATGTCAATTTCTACGCGATGTAGACAATACAAGTGCACACAATGGATGAATAAATAAGTTTGGGAGGGGGGGAGGGGGAATAATTAAAACGGATTATAGTTTAGGTGTACATTACATAAAAATCTTCAATTTTAGGGTGGTAATGAGCACTTTTGCCTTTTAATAAAGTTGTTTTCAAATATCTTTAATGAATTTGAAGGTCATATATTGCAGCGAGGAAGATCAATCGGCTTCAAAGTGTGATTACTCAAAGTTGAATTAATCGCACTATTGACAGCCTCTTTCCCAAATGATTATGTCGTACCCCGAGACTACACCATGTACGTGGCCGGCACTCAAGAACCATCACTGGTCGTTAAGTGAACCCTTGACTTGGCTAACTCCTTAGTGGAAGACTTACTCAAGAAAAATGGGACTCCAAGTGAATAATTAAACTCAAAATGTCTCAATGACAACTTAACTCAATGAACATCTTGAAATACATAAATAAACATAATTAAGTAATTGTCTCAAGGTCTCAAAACATCACCTAGGGAAATAATGAAAGACTTCTCAACTTTTAACTCTCTATACAACCTCTAAATACTAAGATATATGTTGGGACAGGACCCTCAACAACTTAACAAAACAAGAAAATGTGTTTGAACACCACAAATCAACTCCAATATAAAAACAATAAAAACATATATAATATTTAAAGCTTTATAAACAGAAGATATCAACTTAAGATGTGTAAAAATATAGTAAATTGTTCTTTACCTTATGTGGGAGATTCTCTAACTGACAACCATCACTATGAGCTATTTTATGATACAACATCTTAGTCACGCTGTCAAAACTGTCTTATAACTTGCCGGGGTATAGAACATCTCAACTATGTAGATCAACTAAGCGATGCTCAAAAGAAATAATGAATCATCTAAAAAGTATGATCCTTTATCCATATTGGGTAGATGGTTTATGAGGAGTGCGAGTTGTCTAAACTCATCCTCATATCGTTGCTCAATTCTACTCCCAATAATAGATAAACTCATGCTCAAATGTATAAAATATAAAACTTTCTCAATTTGAGGTAATTACTCAAAAGATCCTTTTAAGAAAGTTAATACTCCAAACTATCTCTCAATTCATAAACTCATTTATAAATCAACGTTTCTCTCTTTAAAATGTATAAACTGTTACATTTGGTAATACATAGTTCTCTTATACTCTTTCTCAATTATGAATACGACTGTTCTCATTCTAATATTTACTTCCTCAAGAATTATTGCAAAATCATTGTTGATTACAGAAAAATTCTCAAAACTACTCAATAAGACCTCTTGAACTTTCCTCTTAAACTCACTTTAGTTTGAAAAGTAAATTAACACATGTGATTTGGAAATGTAGGATCTCTCAAGGATTAATGGAGCCTTTAGAAGCTAATACAAAGAGGAGAACATAGTCACGATTTAAAGGAAGACGTTTGGAGAGAAGCACGAAAGGAAAAAGGACCAGGCAACCTAGCCTTGGTGCACTACTCGCATGGGGCGCTGATGAGTCATGGATTTCGACTCATTTAGTGCTTTATATCTAGAGTTTTAGTGTCCTAAATGCCTATTTCATACTCTAAACTAATTATTAAATGCTAATTTGCACAAATGAAGGCAATAGAGCAAGGCAAGGACATAAGCATGCAAAACCGAGTAAAAACACTGAAGAAAAGAAAGACTAATGATCACCAAAGCCACTGATGACTCATCGAGTGGCTCTTTAGCTCGCCAAAAGTTATAGCAGGCCAGCCCAGGGAAAAAGCCAACTCGGCGAAGCACTGATTTGATCGGCGAAGTAGACTTAGCCGGCCCAAAGTTAAAGGATGATTGGTGCAAAAGGAAAGACAAAAAGGTGAGAGGAAGGAACATTTGGTGCATCGCCAAATAGGTCGGCGAGCCTGACCTCGATTGCCTAAAGTTACAACACATGAAGGATAAAAAGGGAAGCAAAAAAGGTGATAAAGGGAGCATTTGGTGCGTCGCCGACTTGGTCGGTGACGCTCGACTTATTCCACAGAATGGCTTCGTAGCCAAAAATCTAGGAATGTATACATGGAATTTTGAAAAGAGGAAAAAGATTTCCTGCACATTCTAATTCTGGGTTTTTTATCTAAAACACCGTGAACATTGATTTTAATCTTTTTGGGTAGGAATTTATGGTTTGTTTGGTTTTGGAAATTATTTTTAGCATTGTGAAGTCTTGCAATCTGTTACCCAAACCGATGGATAACATAGTTGGTAAAATTTTATTGCTTTTTATGATTTTTGGCTAAAATCCACATTCTTGGGGTTTTGATCATGTGATTGAATGTTTCAATTAGCTAATAGGTGTTAGTATTTACTAATTTATTTGTTGATTTGAAGTGGGTTCAATTGATAGTTGAGTTTTAATTGATGACCGGTAGTTGTAAATACAGTTCTAGTATATAGTACTAGGCTTGATTGAGAAAGAAGTTTTAGAATTAAAGCTATCAATTGATGATCGTAGTTATTGGGTTTTTATGGATTCAGCTTGAGAAAGTGTCTTAATTCAAATCTACTTATGTCAAGAGCGTAGATTAATTGAGGTTTTGGGCTTCTCATATTTGTTGGGCTTGTTGAGGTTCAAGAGAACTCGCTTGATTCGTAATAGTTGATTGATTAATAGCTGCTAACTTAAAGAGTAGCCAACCCAATAAGATTCAACGACTTTTAGTAAATAATAAACACCCATACAACGAAATTGGCATTTCATTGATCACATCCCAAAAGATCCCTCTCAACTTGATTACTCTCATGTTTTGGTAGTTGTTATTTCTCACTCTAATCCCCTCAATTGACAATAGTTGTCAATCCCATGCCATTTACTTTATTTGTTTTGGAAATATCTACTTTTAAAAATGATAGGAACATTTCTTTCACTTCGTAATTTAATTCTCTACTGTATCACTCCATGGGGGATCGACCCTAAATCAAAGAAAAGACATTACCAGGGAAAAGGAGCAAAAAAGCTGAAGAATTTAAAGTAAGGCAATCTTGGTGATCGCCAAAACCACTCAACGAGTTGCTCTTTATCTCCCCAAAACTTCCAGCATGCTAAGGAAAACCGGCGAACGACTCGGTGAGCACGATATTGATCGCCTATAGTCACAGAACCTTGAGGATAAAGAGTTAAGGAAAACCGGTGATGAATTAGAGCAACGGGTGAATCGTTGACCTGGTTGGCGAGCCGCGACTTACTTCACCGAATTGTCCTGAAGGCCAAAAATTGGGAAACTATAAATTGAAATTTGAGACGCAGGAAATGGAAGAATATTCTAATTTAAACATTATAGAATCTAAATTGAGTTCTCCTGAGTTTCTAGTCTAGACTTTAAAGCTTTTGAGACTTGGTTTTGATTAATTGCAATTGGGATTTTTAATTAATTCAATTTGAAGCATTATAGAGACGTGGAAACTATTACCAACCTCATGGCTTAATATAGTTAGTAATTGTTTCTCTCTTTTTATGATGTGTAGCTAAAACCTCAATTCTTGGGGTGTCATCATGTGATTATTAACTTAATTGGCTTATGGGTATTGTTGTTCACTGAATTAAATGCTCAATTGATGTGGGTTTAATCGATAGTTGTGTATTAATCTATGAATTGTATATTCAAATGCAATTATATCTTAGTGTGATAGGCATGCTTAAGAAAGAGGTTTTAGAACCAAGATTTTTTATTAATGATTGTAGTTATTGGGTTTATGTGGGTTCAGCTCGAGAGAGTGAATCCCAAGCTCGATTCTACCTATATAGCTCGAGATAGTAGATAAATTAATGTTGTGGGTTTTTCTTATTGCGATGATGGTCAAGGTTCGAGATAACTCGCGTGAATCGTATTAGTTATTCGAGAGAAAGATATTGCATCCATATTCTATCCTATCTACTGAGATTTAGCAATCTTTAGTAAATTTTAATTACCCATATAGCAAAATTAGCCTATAATCGATCACATCCCGAGAATGTCTCTATACATTATTGATTCCTCACCTTTTGTATTTGTTTTAGTTCCTAATTTACAAACAAAATCCCCCATATGACATTTGTTGTTAACCGCTTCGATTTATTTAAATGTTTTTGATAATTTTTACTCCTACCACCGAATAGATTACATTTATAACTTCATAACTGAATTCAAACTTGTACCACTCCCTGTGGTTTGACCCCAACTCTTTGATCGGTTTTAAACTAGATAATGATCGCCTACACGTAGTATTGGATGAGGTGTAGTTGAGCGTTCATATAAAATGGCACCGCTGCTGGGGAGTGGTGTTTAGAATTCTATTATTGAAGTTTAAATTGTGATTTTATTGTGTTGTAGTTGAATCGACTTACTTTGTTTTGTGTTTGTGTTGGCTGTGTTTGAACAGAAGAAGAGATGAGCGTGAACGGGAGTAATGGTAGCCGAATTCACCACCAAGATGACATCTAAAATTTGAATGATGTTAATGACCCGATTCAATTGGGTGATGTTTGTGCTATACGTTTACCAACATCTAAATCAACCCATAATCACACCCCAAGAATTGGGGTTTTAGCTAGACATCATAAAAAGATAAAAATCATTACCAAATTGTGTTTCCATCAACTGGGTAAGATTAATTTCATCTTTACAAAGGTCTAAGATGAAGAATCTTCAACACCCACCACCAATTTCTAAGAAAATGGAAATCTTCAAAGCTAAGGAAATATTGTCTCAATACTCAGTTCTAAGTTCTCAACTTGAAAATAGAACAAAATCAATAATAATGTCTAATTGCCTACTAAACTAAATATTCAAAAATGTTTTTATAGTCTCCAAAAATATTCTGCACAGGGTCATTCGGTGCAATAACTCGGGATCGCCGATCCCCTCGGCGATCCGCCCTTTGGTTAATTCCATCGCCTTTCTACTGTTGCCTTCAGCATCCTTGACTTTTTGTAACTTTGGGCGATCTAGCACTGCATCGCGGAAACATTCGGCGACTCACCGACTGCTCCTTTCTATTGCCGACTTGATTTTCTCCTTCAACGCTTGGCACACTGGAACATTAGGCGAGACAATGGCCAAATCGTAGACTCATCAACACCCCCAACTTAAGTTTTTTCTTGTCCTCAAGTAAAACTCAAGTTCAGCAGTTCAAAAAAGATGTCTCAAACAGTGCTACACAAGACTCAATCATGAATGCAAACAAAAGACTCAACTTACTCATTCAAGGATCAATTGTGCACTCAAAGATTCAAGTTGTGACTCACCATTATCAAAGAATCTCAAGCTCACAATACTTGCTTCAAATGCAAGTTCAAGCTCAAAAAAGGTATTCAAATGCCTTCACACAAAGAATGATTCCATATTCACACACAATGGTTCACAATTTAAAAGTCCAGAATCAAATGCAACGCTCACACTCACAAAGATGACCAATATGCATGACGTCACCCATAGGTTTGTCATTATTTTCCAATCGACACTTGTTTCAGCTCACTCAAGATCAAAAAGGTCTTTTCAAGGCTTGTAACAGGGTTGAGTGCAAAGGTATGGTCATTTAGGCTGAATGGTTGTAATCCTCATGAAATATAGTGTCAACAACACTATCTTTCCTTTTCTTCATCATTTTCATTCGTCCTCACAAGTCACCCCATTAATCACTTTCCATGGACTCTTGGAAACACCTTTCTTTTTGCATTTTCTAAACTTTATTCCACATCTTTTTCATTCTTTTCTTCTTTTTCTCTCTTTTTTTTGTACGGAGGGGTTCCATTTTTCTCAAAATCATGGGTCAAGGGGACTTCTTTGCACTTCTTGATTTGCCTTCTCTTTTCACCACTTCCTCAACTTACGCTTTTGGCCTAAGTTGGCTATTCACACAAACGGCACATCATGAGGATTATGGGTAATGGATCAAGAAAGGTCACCATATAATCAAGTTTCTTCCAAGAAAAGGTTAAGTCTCAAAGGGTGTTCAAGCGTGGTTCACACAGTCACAAGGTAGGCCACAAAAATAAGTATAATGTCAAATTGTTTCACACACTTCAAAGTTGCCTAAGATCATATCAAAAGATTGAATCACTTAGTCAACCGGACCAACGGGGCAAATTCTAGGTGTCATCACACATGGTTCACGGTAAGCTCATCATAAAAGGCATTGACTCCAATGTCAAACAAGACTCCACACTTTTGCTAGTGTGCAATGTTCATCACAAGAGACTCCATATGATACTTGGCTAGTTGCAACGAGATGCAAAAAGTTCACATATTGTCTATGGAACTTCATTTGGCCCTATCGTAGCCCACATTTATTATTGTTCGATTATGAGCACTATTCAAGTCATCAGTATTGATCAAGACAGATAGTCAAATTTGCAAGAGAACAACCACATTCAAACACAAACAATAGGTGGCACAATTTTTTTGAAAGGGTCAACAAATCATTTACAATTCAAAAAAAGGAGCCACAAGCTCAATCATCCACAAAAATAGTGCAAAACACAATTACAACTCAAAACCCAATATATAAACAAAACCAAAGTCACAAAAGGTCACAAAAGGTGGGCCTCACCCCACCACAATTAAAAATCATTTGTCCTCAAATGCAATTAAAATAATATCCAAAAGTCAAATAAAACTAATACATAGAGGGAGGTAAATAGGGATCCTCTCTAAACAGTCGCTCAATTTGTCTAGGCATTAGTGCCCGGTGCATCACTCTGAACTTGGGCATCAGTGCTCGGAGTCACCTCAGAAGGAGTTCTAGCTGCACTAGGGATAGGCAAGGATGTATCTTCCTAAGAGGTCTGCACAAGTGCATCGATCATGGCCTCCTAAGTCTCTGTAAGGCCTTCATACGACACCTCCTCAGCAACTCCCAGCATCTCCTCATCCATCTTAGCCTCAGACTCGGGATCATCTGCCTCCTCAACTCTAACCTCATCTCCGGTGGTAGCCAGAGGAATATCTTATACAACTGGGATCTCGACCATCCCGAAAATCATGGACACGTCGGTGGACTTCATCTGATTCACATCACTCCGTAGTGAGGCAATATCAGCTTTTCAAAGCTACCACCTTCTCGGTGGCCCCTTGGCCACGCTCACACACCGCTATCCTGGCCGCAAGGGCTTTAATGGTACCGTTCAATAGTGTCACAGAATCAGCCAAGGCAGTCTGAATCATGCCTGGAATGGAGGCCTCGAGTCTAGCAGCATGACAATTGGCAGAGTGGGCAAGTTGCCCCATCCGGAGTAATGCAACCTGAGTGAACGGGGTCTAGGAAACAGCAACAGCAGTAGGCCTAGGAGGCAGTGCATCAGCAGAAGAACCTGGAGTGTCAGAAGGAATAGCAGTAGAAGTACCTGAAGGCCTAGGGGCCAGAGTAGGGAAAGATGCCTCTGCAGGTAGTGAGTGTGTGTCTACAACCAGGGAAGAATCCACTTGGCTTCCTTCTGCGTCTTCTCCGCCTCAACTTTCAAATACTCTGCCTCGATATTCCGGATATTGGTAGAGGATGTGGGAATCACTTCCACAATTGTCTTCGCATCTCTAGGAACTCAAGCCCATCTACAAAGCTCGGTGATCAACACTGGAATAGGGGACGGAAGTCTGGCGCTGCTTGGCCCTCATGGCCATCTCCTGCTCAATGATCATCCCCAAATTAATTCACTCTCGTGCAATGATCGCGCCAAGACAAGCCGCCTTTGAGTGGCGAAGGATGAACTCATTTTGGGATGGCATCACAGTATTGTTGATAATGCCAAACCAGTACTTAGCAGCTACATGTAGGTCCCTCTTTTCTATCGTGATCTCTTCCTCTAACCACCTTGGGGTGCCATCACACATGAGAGGAGCGAGCCAGCTTTTATTCTCTCAAAGGACTTAGTCTTCATCCTGTACTGGTGATCGTTAGCGATGTTGTTAGTGCACCCCAAAACCTCATTTATAGTAGTGATGTCACATACAACTTTCTTGCCCCAGAGAACTACATGGTCGACCGGTTTGAATGTAGCTGCAAGCTTCTTTCTTTGTGGTATCAATGCTCCATAAGCAGCGTAGAACTCACTGACCCAATTTGAGATATAAGGACACCAAGGTCTAGTAAATAGCTGGAACTTGTGTGACTGTATGCATCACATTATCTCCGGGTACCTGGCAATCACCCCATCCGTGGAGAGACGCTTCTCCTCAATAATTTTCTTCCCCCCCCAGTTTTTAATCTATTAATCAACTTGGGAGGAGGAACTTGTACAAGAGGTACTAGGACTACAACTTGTGCTTCAGCTGGAGTAGGAGAAGTGGTGGCCTGAGAAGTCCTGATCCTAGATGGATCCTTCATCCCTTTGGACCGTAACTCTGCCCTCTATGCTACTACTAGTTCATCGGCTTTAGAAGCTACAATCTGGTGCTCCTAGTGCTCACCCGCACTCTCAAAATTAGTGAGGTGGGTGGCATAGATACCGTCACTGTTAGAGCTGGCCTACATTGATGTTGGTGCTTCCCTTTTCCGTTTACTTTCGCACCAGTTGTGGAAAGTTTGGGCACTTTGCCTCTGGGTGGCATGTCTCTACCTGCATCCTTAGGTCTAGCCATGGTTGCAAAACATCGGGAAAAAGTTAAATATAATTCAATCAAAAGCACATAATAATTGCAAACGGACTCACCCGAACCAATCGGTGAGTCTCCAAATCACTTTGGCGAGATAGATCGGTCTCACCGAAAGGATTGGCTCAAAAATCTATGAAAAATTTAGCATGTCAGCGATGAAAGGGCCTTTCGGTGAATCGCCGACAACTTTCATCGAGCAAGGATTAGCCCACTGAAAGTTACAGGGCAATTAAGGCTAACAGGTGCAGACAAAGGAAGGTCAAGAAGACTTTTAGTGAGTCGTCGAGTGCCATCGGTGACCTAAAGCTTCTCGCCAAAAGTTACAGAATCAAATTTCAAGTATAGTATGAAATTAGAGGTGAGATGAGGAACTTCAGCGAACAACTGAGTGGTTCAGCAAGCTCAACCCATCTTGATGATTCCACAATTTAGACTCATTTAGGGCTATATTTTAATAGAATTAGTGTCCTCAAATGCCTATTTTGTCTCAATAACTTATGTAAGCCCCTAAGTTTCAGGTATTTGGATTGAGAGACAAAGTTTGGACGCTATTAAGCAAAAAGGAACAAAGCGGCAGAAAGAAAAGAGAAAAGACTTCCTGAGGATCGCCTAAACTATTAGGCGAGTCACCGAGAGGTCCTAAATCCCACCGAATGTTCCAGTGTGCTGAGACCTGAAGGAGAAGGCCAAGTCTGCGATGAAAAGGAGAAGGTCAAGTCTACGATGAAAAGGAGCAAGCGGTGCCTCGCCGAGCAGTTCTGTGAAGCAGCACTCTATCACCCAATGCCTCAAAATGTGAGAATGCTTAAGGCAAAAGCAGAAAGGCGATGAACCAGACCAAAGGGCGAAACATTATAAATACTTTTTTAAATTGTTAGCTTAGTATCAGACTTTAGACATAAATTTTATTTTGGAGACTGAGAAAATTTTAGTTTTTGTTCTTAGAGTTTTTGGAGACATTGTGCTTGAACTTGAAGATTTGGAGATTTTCAATTCCAAGAAATTGGAAGTGGGTCTCAAAGAATCGTCATCCTTGACATTTTTAAATACTTTATTAATCATACCCACTTGATGGAAACACTTTTTGATATCAATTTCTATCTCTTTTTCATGTCTAGCTAAAACCCCAATTCTTGGGGTGTGATTTTGTGAATATGGATTAAATTTATTGTTGGGTGTTGCTTATTAATCGTATATTCGATGTTTAAATGTGATTTCATTTAGTAGTTGTGTTTGAACTTAATGAGATTGTAGTTGCAAATACGATTTCATCTTAGTGTTTTTGGCTTGCTCGAGAGAGAGGTTTTAAAACTAAGAGTACTAAATCGATAGCCGGTGGTTATTGGGTCGTCATGGGTTCATCTCGAGAGAGTGAATCCTAGGTCCTCTCCCACAGTTTTAGTTCAAGAGAGTGAATAGGATAAGGCAGAGGTTGTGCTTAAATGCGGCAACTTGGTGTTTGAGAGAACAGAGTTGATGTAAGTTGCTCGAGAGAGAATTTACCCCCACCAAAGTCTATCCTAGTTACAAATATTCATCGATGTACTATCAATAGCATTTACCCGATAGTGTCTTTTATCCCATATTCCTATCACATCCGAAGAATCCCGTCTCCCTATACTTGCATCTTTTTGTTTTCATTGTTTTAATTGTTAATCGACTACAAACCCCCAATGATAATTGACGCTTGCGTCACCCCTTTGATTCAGTATATTTTTATTCGTTAATATTTATAGCTATCATTGATTAGAACTTGATTTTACTTCTCTATAAATTCTTCAAACCACTCTATGTGGGAACGATCCTAGCCCTTTGTTGGGTTATATCACTACATGCGATCATTGGCACTTTAACCGAAGTAGTGTCCTGATATGTGAAGTCAAAATGGTACCGCTGCCGGGGAGTGGTGTTATTCGAGAATTTTTAGTTTAGTAAATTTTTTTGTTCTTCTTAGTTGTAGTTCTACTTACTTAATTTTTAGCTTTATTTTGCTCGTTTGTTTTGAATAAGACAATGGAGCATGTCTAATAGAGATGGTGATTAAATGGATTTGTCTCTTTTGAGAATGATGTCCCTTAGGGATCACATCCTAAGTTTCAGACAATTTGAGAGGGAGTCAATCCATGAGTTGTGGCTGAAATTTAAGTCAATCTTCCTCCACCACCCAACTAATGGAATTTCAGAAAATGTGTTATTGGACTGTTTCTACCAAAGTCTTGGCCCAGAAGATAGAAGAATGGCTGATCAAATATTTCCGTGGGTCTCACGACTACCCTACGCAATAGCAACCCATCTCCTTGATAACCTAGCTATGACCAACAAAGAGATTGAGAAGGACCAGATTTTGACCACACTATTGACCCAGCTGGATCTAATGACCAAAAAGATCATGCGATTGGAAGCGCCGGACAAAAATAAAGACCGGTACATTCCCCCTAAAGAGAGTATGAAGCCTAATGTAAATGAGGGTGGACAAATAGCAGAGATGCTCTCACTCATTCTTCACAAGGTCAAAAGTCACGACAAGGTGTTGAATGAGATAAAAGAGAATGTTTCTATGTTGAATGAGATAATTGATTCCCATTTCAGCTGCTGGAAACCCAAATGGGTCATGTGTTATCTCGTCTCCATTCCACAAATCAAGATTGAATGGAGAAGTCGTGCCACGACTATAACTAAGGCACTTCTTGGGAGGTTGTCAGGACCCGAGAGCACCCCCTAGTAACACGGTGTACTCGACTCCGAAGGGGTCTTATACAAGCCTCATAGATCATTCATTGCATAAGATACTTGAAGATAGAGAGGGATTAGAAACTTACAAGACTTTCATTAAAAAGAAAGCGGAAGACTTTCTAGACATTGTACACTATGTCACAAACCATCTAATACTTTGAATACAACATAGGGACTTAGCCCTTACAAAAGTTTTAACAAAACTAAAAGACATAAAGGAAAACAATGGGTTTTGTCATCGAAACTATGAGGACTCACCAAGTCTTCATTTTCAAGCACCTTAGAAACCTATCCTTCAAGCATAGAACACCAACATCTCCAAACACTACACTTTGGTAAAAAGGGAGAAGAAATATGGTTAGCACATTAGATGTACTAAGTATGGAAGTCATGCAAAAACATGCTTAAAAAAGGACATCTTTGTTTGAAAGTCATGATATATGCCATTTTGGTAAAACCTTCATGAACATAAACATAAGAGGCATAATATTCAACCACAACCAACATACAAGTCATTTAAACCACATTAGCATGTAATCATCATTTAAACCTTTACCTTCACATTAAGCCTTCCCCCCAAGTAACCCTCAAGCTATACTTTGTACAATGTATGGATAGCGTCCAATACCACCATCCATATCAAAGTACCACCTTAAGGTCACCAAAAGTGAACTTACCATTCAACCTTTCCACCTTTACACAATAAAGCATATCAGAGACATAAACATTTCATAAGTCACATCATCACATTAAAACCAGCATCTAAGACAACTCTAAGTCATACTTGTGCAATGTGCAAGTAGCATCCCATACTACTTCCCACACTAAGTATTCCTTTGAAGTCACCATAGACAAGGCACATTCATACTCAACAAGACATAACAAGGAAGTAACTCATAATACAATCCAAGTATAACATACATCTTCACATTAAACATATAAGTCAACACTCTTCATTAACTTCATTAGATTAAGAGCACCCTGATTCATTAGACATTAAATCAACCTTCTTAATTAGAATCATCATAAGAGCCCATTCATTTCATTTCATTTAACATTATAAAGGAACACACCACAACCTCTCTCAAAGCCTACTTGTGCAATGCATAGATGGCGTCCCATACCACCACCCACACAAAGTAGTGCATTATTAAGAAGCCATAGTTCATTAACATTCTTTGTGGGGGTAAGCCTTAAATGACATAGACCATGAGAACTTGACATGGAATCTCAGTGTCACCCTCACCGGATAAGGGATTCCTACGTGCCTATGGTAGGACCATTGTTCTTTAGCCAAAGTGGATCCACTAGCTAGACCTATGTGGGCACATAGTATATGGGATAGGGAGATTTCTACTAGATTTCCCGCCTCAAATTAGATGAGCATCCATCTCAAGAGATTGCTACTAGGTACCCCACCTCAACTCACAGATGAGCACCCATCTCAATCCATCTCCACTCGGTGCTTAGCATTATCCCCCACGCAGTACATTACGTTCATTACATTAGTTCATTATGGGATAAGGGATTGCTACTAGATACCCCACCTCAACTCCCGGAAGAGCATCCATCCCATCCCACATTCATTCATTGGAAATCTCATAAATTCAAAGATGAGAATATCATTTCACCTAAGAACCCCCTTATTATAAGGAAGTTCTTTCACAACAAGTCATTAACGTTCATTAAAGTACAATTGAGAATAGCCTTTCAATAGACTCAACATTCATTAACATTATCATTGAACTTCATTCATTCATTCAAGTGTGTGTGTATGTGAAAATAGCCTTTCAATAGACTCAACATTCATTAACATTATCATTGAACTTCATTCATTCATTCAAGTGTGTGTGTATGTGAAAATAGCCTTTAACATTGTCACCATCATTCACAAGTGTTAATAGAGAGATAAAATTCAATCCTAACACAATTACCTTCTAAACAAGATCATAATTCGTTCATTGAGATAACACACATACTTCACATTCATATATACAACATAATGATAATACTTCAATTCCTCACATTATGCCTTCAAGTCCATGATCACAATGTACATAGTAACACCTCCACCTTGCAAGTGGATCAACAATTCAAGCACAATTCTACTTTAACATGAAATTAGGTCAAACTTGCCCTTTCAAGGCTATGATCACAACTTCTCAATTCACCAACAATTCACCACAATTAGGAATAGATGATGACACAATTCAAAAATCTAAGTCAATCTAAGCATAAATACATCAACATTCAATCATAATCAACAAACCCACTTCATAAGTCACAATTTATGAATTGAGAGAAAATAATGGGTTCATAGATTATTTTCAACTAAAATCATCAATTAAACATCAATATAATCATAATTTATCATTTAAAAACGTTTGGTGCAAGAACCCATGAGATTGAGTGAAAACCTAGATTTTCATGATTCGAAACCTTCTTTGAATTGGCTCCTTGAATGGAAAATTAGACAAGGATCAAGACCACCATACCTTGATATTTATTCCCACGAAATACCCTTGAAAACCCTTTGATAACCTTGAAGATATTGACCATGGAAGATTGGAGTCTTCACCTTCTATGGAGGTTCTAGAGAGAAGAGTTTTGGAGAGAGGGGTGGTTGGGTTTTGATTTGGGGTCTTGGGTTCTAATTAGTTAATGACTTAGTTTAGGGTCTTATTAGCTTATGTAGGTGGTTATTTAACTACTTAACCGACCCCCTATGCCCTTAATTAATTAACTAACTTAATTCCTAATCATCAACTTAAAACTGAAAAGCTGGAAATTGGCAGAATCTACGAGACCCCCATCCACGGACCGTGGATGGGTCTACTGGATGTGGTTTGGGTCAGAGACACATATTTTTCAGGCCAACTCAGGCCTTACCTACTCCCATGACCTACGGTGCGTAGGTTGATCTAAGGGGCGTCAAAAGGGGTCGGGAATCAAGCTGTTTTGATAGCTTTTTGGGCAGTGTTGGGGTCCTCCTTAAGGACCCCTTGGGTGGTCCTTGGAGAGTCGTACCTAGACGTTTAACCCCTAAAAATGTCATTCTAAGTACGGGATCCATTTATCTTGATTTTAACCCTCATATAACACACCAAAACTCCACTACAGGAATCTACAACAAACTAGTTCAACTCACTAGTTTCCGGGCGTTATAGTTGTATCTTGACATTTAACCCCTAAATTCCTCAACCTTCACTCGGGAAACCATTTAACAACATTTAATCAAGTTTCCAACTTCAAACTCACACACGTTAAGCTCTAATTTCACTAGTTCATTTTTAGGGTCGTTACAGAGACAACCCAAGGTTTTACAATTTTGTGTTATTTTAGAATAATGGTGTGTTAAATGTGCAGGACATAGTGAGGAAAGTATTTGAAAAATACAAGAATTGGCGAGACTAAGGCCTAGTCGGTGAATCGCCGAAGGGGTCCACGGCCTTAACCTAACCCGCCATTGGATTCAAAGAAAATTCAACCTGGACTCTATAAAACTTGGCGGACTCATGAAATTATTGGCGTATCGCCGACCCATTAGGAAATCGCGAATTAGTCCGCCGATTTGAATCCAGTTTAACTGGAGGTCCATACAATTCGGCGAGGTAAGTGATCGTTCGGTGTGCCGCCGAGTAGTTTGGCGAATTCGACTAATGTCGCAGAATGGGCGAGATATGGATAGTTTTTATAAAGCCAAAGGTTTAAACTTTCAACCCTTTTCATTTCCCCTCACTCCCGACCTTCTCAAAATCTAACCTGCTTAATATTTCCAAATTTTCGCATCTTGTAAGTAATTTAGTTGATTAATTTGTGCTTGGATCTGGATTAATTTGCCACCTAGCATCACAGTCTAGATTTAATCTGCCGAAAAGGTTGGTTTTCCAAACCTTGCATTTACTTTTGGTATTTATGCTCTTATGCAAGTGATTTATCCTGTTGTCGTGTGCTAAACCTCTCTAATAAAATTAGATTGTTTAAATGCCTATTTTTAATTTGAGAATTTTGCCAATTTTATCTTGACTTTTGAAATCCCGTTCTTATGAATTAAACATAATGAAAATTTTATGGGGTTGCGCTTGCATGTTGTTTAATTTAGAAAAAACCGGGAGAGGTCCAAGCTCAATTGAACTAGTGCATGCGTTGATTTTATTTTTGGGGGTTGCTGGGTTGAATTCGATAAGTTGGATTGAAAGTAGGCACGCTGGGCCGTTTGGCGAGCTGGGTCGAGCTCGCCGAACCACTCAGTGGTTCCCCTAATGTCCCCATCTCGCCTTTAATTTCATCCTTTATTTGATGTTTGGTTCTGTAACTTTCGACGAGAAGCTTGAGGTGGCCAAAAGCCCTCGGCGACTCACCGAGAGTATTCTTGATCGCCCTTTGTCTGCACCCCTGAACCCTTGTTGCACTGTAACTTTCGGCGGACAAACATGTGTTCACCAAAAGTAGTCGATGATTCGCCGAAGGGTCACTACCATCACCAATTTGCTAACACTTTTTAGCCGATTCCTTCGGTGAGTCCAATCCAGATCGCCAAAGAGATTCAGCGACTAGCTAACTAGTTCGGTGAGTCTATCTCCTATTGATTGTTGTTCTTCTGCGTGAATTGATTCTAACTTTTTACCGACATATTGCAGACATGGCTAGACCCAAAATTGCAACTTTCACATGCCACCCCGAAATAAGGAAAAAGGGATTAAAACCAACGAAGGTGCAGTTGTATCAAAAGGCAAGGCTACAAAACTTTCCACAACTTGTGGAAAGGGAAAAGGAAAAGGCAAGGCACCGACATCACCAGAGGTCAGCTCCGACAGCGAAGACATATATCATACTTACTTCACTGTTTCTCAGAGTGAGGGTGAACAACAGGAAAATCAAAGTGCAGCCTCTGATGATGATGAGTTGATAATAGCACAGAGGGCTGAATTGCGTTCTAAGAAGCTGAATGATCCATCCAGAATCAGGAATCCTTCCCCTACCACTCCTACTCTCCCAGTTCCAGAGCAAGCAATGGTGTTTGCACCACCAGTACAGGGTCCTCCCCCTAAGTCCATTAACAGATTGAAAACCGAAGGACTGAGGACGATTATTGAGGAAAAACATTTGTCCACAGATGGAGTGATTGATAGGTATCCAGAAATTATGAGCTACCTCAAGTAACATGATTTGTAGATCTTCACCAAGCCCCGTGGACCATATATTCCAAATTGAGTTCAGGAGTTCTATGCTTCCTATGGAACCTTGATACCACAAAGAAAGAAGCAAGCAACAACATTCAAGCCAGTTGACTATGTAGTCATTCGGGGAAGGAAAGTCAAGTGCTACCCTAACATTATTGATGCCATCCTAGATCATCCTGAGGACATTAAGGATGTTTGCCAATATATGATTAGGACTGAAAAACTAGATAGCATGAAAAAATGGTTAGCTATGTTGATTTTCAATGACACTCCCAAATGGCTTGAGGCTGGTGCTGTTATTGAAAAGAAGGACCTTAATGTGGCAGATCGGTATTGGTTTGGTTTCATCAGCAGCACGATCATGCCATCTCAAAACGAATCTATTCAGAGGCATGCCAAAGCAGCCTATCTAGGTTGCATTATTGATTTTCTCAGCTAAATTTGGGGATGATCATTGCTTCAGTGATTCTCATGCATGAAAAATAGCATCAGACCTCACTTTTGTTCCCGGTATTGATCACTGAGCTGTGTAGATGAGCTTGGGTACCTACACATGCTAATAAGGACGTGGAATTAATACCCATATCCTCCACTGATATCTGGAGGATCGAAGCTAAATATCTTAAGGATCAGGCAGAGAAAACGCTAAAAGCTACCCTGGTGAACATTTCCTCGGTTGTGGTCTCAGACTCCATATCTGCAGAGGCATCTTTGCCTACTCCGGCCACTGGGACTTCAAGTACATCTACTGCCACTACTCCGCCTTTTGATATTCTAGGTTCTTCCACTACTGCGCTGCCCCTAGACCTGTTGTTGTTGTTGTCTCCCAGACTCCGATCAGTCATGCCTCATTACTCCGGATGGGACAGCTCGCCTATTCTTCTGATCGTCGAGCCTCCAGACTAGAAACCTCCATTCCAAACATGATTCAGGCTGCCCTTAATGATGCTCTGACACCACTGAGAGATACCATTGATTCCCTCGAGCCTAGAATAGTGGTGTGTGAGTATGACCAAAGAGCCACAGGAGAGGTAACGGCCTTAAAGGCCGTTCTAGCTATGTTGCAGGAAGATGTGGATCAATTGAAATCCATTGATTTGTCCATGGTCTTTGGAACATTACAGATTCCAGATTTACCCGAGAAGCTTCCGACTACCACCAAAACTGAGGATAGAATGGAGCAGACAGCAAAATCTGAACCAGAGACTAATGAAGAGATGCTTGAGGATACTGAAGGAGCTGCAGATAAGGACCTGACTGAAACTGAAGCAGCCATGATATATGAAGATGTGTAGGCATCCCTGGCAAATACACCTTTTGCTGTCTCTAGTGGAGCAGGACCTTCGGAGGTGACTACGGGCACTGATGCCTAAGTCCAGAATATTACTCCGAGCACTAAGGCCCAGACAGATGGAGAGACTACTTAAACATGATCCTCTCTTTATCCCCCTCTCTGTCTTTCTTTATTTTAGATTCTGGATATTATGTTAGTTGCATTTGAGGACAATTTATTTTAATTATGGTGGGGTGAGGCCCATCTTTGTGTGCTATATTATTGTTGGGTTGTGAATCATAATGTTGTGTTTTACACTGGTTCTTGTGGATGTTTGAGCTTGTGGCTCCTTTTATTTTAAATTGTAAATGATTTTGACCCCTCCAAATTTTTTGCCCACTCTTGTATGTACATGAATGTGGTTGTTCTTTGGCAAATTTGAGTCTCGATTAGTATCAATATTGATGACTCAAATAGTGCTCATAATCGAACGGACATGAATATGCGGCTACGATGAGACCAAGTGAAGTTACATAGTCAATATTTGAACTCTTTGCATCTCGTTGTGACTAGCCAAGTATCAAATTGATTCTCTTGTGATGAACGTTGCACACTAGCTAAAGTGTGGAGTCTTGTTTGACTTTGGTGTTGATGCCTTGTGTGGTGAGCTTATTGTTAACCATGCATGATAACACCTAGAATTTGCTGCGTTGGTCCGGTCAACTAAGTAAGGCTATCTCTTGATATGATCTTAGGCAACTTCAAATAGTGTCAGCCAATTCAACATATACCTCTTTTGTGGCCTACCTTGTGAGTGTGTGAACCTCCTTTGAAGAAACTTGATGAAAACATGACCTTTCTTAAATCCACTACCTATAATCCTCGTGATTTGTGGTTGATTGAATAGCCAACTTAGGCCAAAATTCTAAGTTGGGGGTGTGGTGAAAAGAAAAGGCAAGTCAAGAAGTGCAAAAAAAGTTCCCTTTAACCCATGGTGTTGAGAGAAATGGAACCCCTCCATACAAAAAAAAGAGTGAAAACAAAAGAAAAAGAAAAAGTTGTGAAATAAAGTTATGAGAAATGTAAAAATAAAGGGGGTTCCGAACAATCCATGGAAGTGAATAATGGGATAACTTATGAGCACTAAAGAAAATGATGAAAGAAGAGGAAAGGGAGTGTTGAAAGCACCATATTTCACGAGGATAAAAGTCACTGATCCTAAATGACCATACCTTTGCACTCAGCCCCATTACAAGCCTTGAAAAGCCCTTTTTGATCTTGAGTGAGTTGAAACAATTGTTGATTGGAAAATACGGGCAAACCTATGGGTGAAAGCATGCATTATGTTCTTCTTTGTGAGAGTAAGCGTTGCATTTGACTCCAGAACTTTAAATGATTAAACCATTGTGTGTGAATATGGAATAATTCTTTGTGTTAGGGCATTTGAATACCTTTGTTGAGCTCGAACTTGCATTTGAAGCAAGTATAGTGAGCTTGAGAATCTTTGATAATGGTGTGTCACAACTTGAGTCTTTGAGTATACAATTGATCCGTGCATGAGTAAGTTGAGCCTTGTTGTGTACATTCATGATTGAGTCTTGTGTAGCACTGTTTGAGACATCCTTGTTGAACTGCTGAACTTGAGTTTTACTTAAGGACAAGCAAAAGTTTAAGTTGGGGGTGTTGATGAGTCCACAATTTGGACTCATTTGGGGATATATATTAATAGAATTAGTGTCCTCAAATGCATATTTTTTCTCAATGAGTGATGTAAACCCTTAAGTTTTAGGTATTTTGATTGAGACACAAAGCTTGGACGCCATTAAGCAAAAAGGAACAAAGCGGTAGAAAGAACGGAGAGAAGACTTCCTGAGGATCGCATAAACTATTAAGCGAGTCATCAAAAGATCCTAAATCCCGCCAAATGTTCTAGTGTGCTGAGCCCTGAAGAAGAAGGTCAAGTCTGCGATGACTCTAAATAATATTTGTATCAAACTAAATTGTACTAAGTAGGAACAAAATATTTGTGAGAAAAAACTACCACACAGAGGGCTTTTCATACTCAATATTTTTATCTATTCTTACTATTTGAGTCAACCTATTTGTAACATGAATGCTTGGGACGTGTCAACTTATCAACTTAGATGTTTGAGTGCAATAAATAAAAATGTCAAGCTTGTGCATTCATATAAATCTTTTGAAAGGAATTCTAATCTCTTAGAGTTGATTTACATTGACATTTGTGATATGAAGTCAATACAATCTGTTGGTGGGAAAAAGTATCTCATAACTTTAATTGACAATTGCACTATATACGGTTATGTACGTCTAGGCAATATTGAATTGAAGTTCACAATCAATTGGGAAAATAATAATAATAAGTGGTAGAGATGGAGAGTCTAAATCTCCTTTTGCATAAATATGTTTGAAAAGTTGAATTATACAGCAAACTATTGTCATACTCACCTCAATCTAATAGAATTGTAGGATGAATAAAAACGAACTTTGAAGGAAATGATGGATCCATTACATATAAGTTCAAGTTTATCAAAAAACTTGTGTGAAGAATCTATCCTTACAGCAAAAGGGAACAACAAAAAATTTTGTCAGTTCAGAAAGAGAACAATAAAAAGTTTTGTTTATTCAGGACATAATCTACTCCATATGAGTAATTAAATGGAAGGAAATCTAACTTCAAATATTTCAAAATGTGGGGTGTCATGATAAAGTCCAAGTTCCTATCTCAAAAGGATAAAGATATGACCTAAGACTGTGGAATGTAAAATTAGACTTGAGTTTTGGAGTGAAAGGTCTAAAATACCTTGGAAAGAACCACAGGAAAAAGTCCTCAATAAATAAATATAGAGGCGTAGTAAATGTCAATAGACAACTACTTCCTTCATATTTAATTTTTTGACATTTCTACTAGAGAATAAGTCTCTTATATTTAAAGAAGGTATGTATTTTGCGAACTCATCTTTAACACCTCCTACTTCGAAAGAACTAAATAATGGTTTCTACAAGTCACCCATCAATTTTTACTTTTAGGTCAACTTCAAACAACAATATCTTTTAGCACATAAAGAATTAGGTGGCCAATGAACTTTCAAATTGAAGGTCTTTAAGTCCTCTTTCCAATGAAACCAAGTTTGCTAAATTTCACGTTTAGAGTTAAAAGTTATGCCCATTTGAGTGAAGCCTCTATATTTAAAGCATTTCACCCATTTTAGAAAAGGGTATTTTGTTCTTTTCCTTTTCCCACTAGGTTTACCACGGTTTATTCAACTCAAATAAGGGTCTAATAAGATTTTTACCACTTTTTCAAGTTCCTTAACACTTACAGTTTTCAAGTTAACTTTTAGAAACTATTTTTATCCTTAGATAAATAATAAGAAGGTTACCTAGTACAATCTTTAACCGGAATACCACCCATTCTTCTGGTACATTCTCACTTTGACCTTTCTAAACAGGGCACCAAATTCTGGAGAATTAGTGCATTCATCTTCTACTTCCATGATATATTTCCCTCAATCAGTAGAATACTAGAAATACCAATAGTATAATAATTTCCTTAAGATACTTAGAACAAAAGCATTGGAGAACATGGTAACAAACAACAAAGTTTAAAGAGTATTTTCAAAATTAGAAAAAAAAATCAGTAGAGAAAATAGAATTAGAAACACATTAGAAAAAATATACATAATATGTTTCTCAATGAAGAAAATCAAGCCTACAAAATCCATATTGTCCCCTTAAGGAAATTAATCCACTCAAGTACCCGAGTTTAATTACATATATTCTCCCATGATATAACGATCTTACTCATTAGTGTATCGATACCAAAACCCATTGTGTTAGCAAACCACTAAATGGTAATAAAGTAGACCTAGATAAGTTGATTTAGTAGTAAAAGAAGAAGTCTAAAAAATTGGTTATTATAAAAAGAGAGAAAATGCCTTTATACATAGACAACAAAGTGTAGTGTGAACAGATCCTCATTGTGACTTATAAGAAAGGTCACAACCTTTCGAAAAGGTCACAGCCTTTCATAAAAGTCACAACTTTTCATAAAAATTCACAACTATTCATAAAAGGTGCAGGTTATCATTAAAGTCACAACTCTTCATAAAAGTCTCAACTCCTCATTTTCCATTAACAACTTTTAAAACCCATTAATAGAAAAAAAGGAACAATGAAGTGGCTTTTTGACAAAACAAGTTTCATTTTCTATACTCCTAAGGATGGTGGTGATGAAATTTTGGTTCATCAATCTGGTATCAGATCTGAAGGTTTACGTAACTTAAATGATGGTGAATCTGTTGAATTTGATATGGAATCTGAGAATAATGGTAGTACTAAGGCAAAGTTAAGGTATCATTGCCTGATTGCACATTAAGTTCAATAGCTTCATCATCTGCTAAGCTAGGAAAACATTCAAATCTGATACCATATATATGAAAAAAATGATCATCACCACAACCATCAGGAGTAACGAAACAGTAATCCATTTATTCACTAAAGGTCATGCACCGAGGCTACCCCCTTCACGTAATGACAGGACCTAGGATCACGAGTGACCCCAAGCTAGCCCTAAGGTGGCAAATCATAAGAAAAACTTAATATATCTATGTAAGATAAACTAAAGAGGAAGCTAAATCATGAGATAACTAATAGTGGTGAAATACCTAAAACTGGTTTGAATATATAAATATTGAATAAGAGTTAATGATACTAGAATATAACTCAAAACTAAAGTTTAATCTAAAAACTGTGTCTAAAAAAGCCTCTACTGACTAGAGTTGCTTGTGCATGCCCCCAGCTAACTCTAGCAAAACAAAAAGTTAAATAAAAGACTGAAATGAAAAATATGTCTATTGTGCTCAAAGTATGAGGACTCACCATTGATGTTGCTGAGTATGGATCAGGAACAGATCTACGCGTGATCTAAATGTTGAGGACCTGAACCTACATCATAAAAGGATGTAGTGCAGAGTATCGCCAGTACTTAGAATGTACTGAGTATGCAGGATATGGTATATAACTGAACAAATATATAAGTTGAACAAAGCATAACTTAGCAATGACATAATCTGAAAATAATGTAAATACAGAAATATACTGAAATGAACTGAACTTAATGCAATGAACAAGTATTGATTATTAACATGACATACTAAGACTGAATACTGAAATATAACTAACAACCTGGTCAAATACACTAGAGTCTGACTGTGGGAGCTAATATTAACCTATATAAAACCACGTGAGCTAAACATGAAGTCCAGTGTATACGCCCCATTGAGAGGACCCAATATACCTTGCTAGGGGTATAAAGGCATGACTGGGGTGATCACTAAATATGATGCCCACAAAGGGAACTTATATGCCTATGCAGGCACGTAGTTCTGGGAATATACAGGTACACTGAACTCTAGTCCAACTCAATGTTAAGTCTACTCCCAACTTAAGATGTATATGACACATTATGACTGAAATACTAAAATGTTGAATAACTCAAACTACTGACATGCAAAATCTTAGAATGTAAGAATTATATATTGATAATGAGACATTCAGAAACTAGACATACATATCTATTTTAACTGACCTAGCATGTGAAATTTAATAACTAAGAGAATCTACGCAACAAGGGTTCTGAGTTTCATGCAAAGAACTAAGCAATGGTTCCATGAAAAAATACTAATCTGATTAGGAATACTCTAACAGCTAAATCACAACCAATATCTAAGGTTTTACCAACCCTAAGATTATGAAAGATATAGGAATCAAGAATCTGACTGAATTCTTGGGACCTAGTGCATGAAAGGAATCAACCAGTGAAATACCATATACCTGGTGACGGATTTCAACGAGAAATAAATCGATTTTGGGGAGGAACTGAAGAAAACTTGTTGCATTATTGGAGGGTTTTGGGTCGCCTCGTTCTCCACTTTTTTCGTTCTATGCTTGGTGAATTTTGGTGAATGAATAGCTTAAGAGTAAAGTCTAACTAGAATACTAGGCTAAAACTGACCAAATCGACATAGTTTAGGGATTAAATGGCAGAGTTTAGGTGTCCAATGCGTACAAGAAAAGACCCAAACAACCCTAACTTAAAATCTAATGGGGCCATCGACGGACCGTACTATCTATCCGTCGTATGTCTTTTAGAGAGGTGTAAACTAGGGTTAGAACCACTGACCAGGAGCACAAATCGTGGTCCCATCTATGGTTCGTAGGTCCTGGCGAGGTTTAGGATTTTCGTGAAATTCCTGGGTGGCCGACCTATAGACCACACCTACGGTCTGTGGTCCCACCCACAGTCCATGGGTGGCCTCCATCGGTGGCACTTGCAAGTTCTGCAGAATCTGTCATTTGGTCCTTT
Organism: Solanum paucissectum; assembly: GCA_029582445.1. NCBI lineage: Eukaryota > Viridiplantae > Streptophyta > Magnoliopsida > Solanales > Solanaceae > Solanum > Solanum paucissectum. The sequence goes on along the minus strand of JAJONZ010000979.1, from coordinate 7,195 downwards.
TTGAATCTGGGGTGTTACATTATCTTCCCCTTGGGAACATTCATCCCCGAATGAAGTCTAAACTAGCTGCAAATGAAGGGAAGGAGTTGCAATCCCTACCACTAAGTACTAGAAACTGAAATCTGACTGAACTAAGTTCAAAAAAATGCAAATATACTGAAAATGCAAGAACAATTGAAGGAACAAGATACTGAGACTGATTTTACCCTAGAGTATATTGAGATACAAGAGAGGAATTGTTACCTGAAGCTGAAACGGAATTGGAAGGAAAGAGATGATGATACTTGGCGTTCATGGCTGCTTCTACTTCCAAAGTAGCTCCCTTTGCAGAGTGACTCCTCCACAGAACCTTCAGTGAAGCTACTTCTATGTTTCTCAATCTACGAACTAGGCGATCAAGAATTTCAACTAAAACCTCCTCATAAGTGAGACAATCCTTCAAAACCACACCTTACAATGGTACTATGGATGCCAGATCACCCACACACTTCTTCAAAAATGTAATGTAAAAGATCGGGTCAACCATTGCTAGTTCTGCTGGCCACTCTAACTTATAAGCAACTTTACCAACTTTTTCAAGATTTTGTAAGGACCTATATATTAGGTATGAGCTTCCCTTTCTTGCCAAATCTCATCACCACCTTCATAGGTGATACCTTCAGGAAAACCCAATCATCGATTTAAAATTCTAAGTCCCTTCTCCTAACATCTGCATTGGACTTCTAACGACTCTAAGTTGTCTTAAGTCTATCTTTGATGAGCTAAAATTTTTGCATAGCCTCTTGAACAAAATCCTGCCCAATCAATTTTGCTTCACCTACTTTAAGCCAATCAATTCGAGATCTGCATCTACGCCCGGATAATGCCTCATAAAGGTCCATCTGAATACTGGAATGATAGCTATTATTGTAGCTGAACTTTATTAAAGGTAGGTGATCATCCCAACTTCCCTTGAAATCGGTCACACAATCTCTCAACATGTCCTCTAAAGTCTGAATGGTATGCTCTGCCTGACCATCCATCTGTGGATGAAATGGTGTGCAAAGATTTACCTGAGTACCCAGACCTTTCCGAAATGATCTCTAGAAATTAGAGGTAAACTGAGGACCTCTATCTGATATGATAAACAAAGGAACCCCATGTAACCTGACTATCTTATTAATGTAGAGTTTAGCATAGTCCTCCACTGAATATGTAGTCTTGACAACCAAAAAGTAAGCGAACTGAGTAATTTTGTCTACTATCACCCAAATGGAGTAATGTTGCCTCCGAGTACGAGGTAAACCCATAATGAAGTATATGCTTATCACTTCCCACTTCCATGTATGAATGTTAATCTCTTGAGTCATACCTCCTGGTTTCTAATGTTCTACCTTCACCTGTTGACAATTAAGGCACTTAGCCATAAAATCTACTATATCCCTCTTCATATCGTTCCACCAAAAATCTTCATATAGATCACGGTATATCTTAGTGGAACCTGGATGAATAGAATACCTGCAGTTATGGGCTTCTATAAGAATGTGTTGTCACAACTCACCCACCATAGGAACACATAAGCAACTCTGGTAACGAAGCAGACCATCTCCCTATTGGGAGAAAAACTGAAATTTATGTTGATGGACTGGACTTTTCAACTGAAGTAATATATGATCGCTACCTTGTTTTTCCTTAACCTCTGCTACAAATGAAGATTCAGATCTATTCTGAAATATCACACCACAATCTGCTATGTTTATAAGGCAAAATCATAAGCGAGCAAGCCGGTGAACATCTTTTGCTAATTCCTTCCTTTCTTCCTCAACATGTGCTACACTACCCATGGATATTCTTCTAAGAGCATCACTTACTACATTGTCCTTACCAGGATTCTAAAGTGCATTCATATCTTAGTCCTTGAGGAATTCAAGCCATCTCCTCTAGTGAAGATTCAACTCTTTCTGTGTTAACACAAATTGGAGGCTCTTGTGGTTTGTGACCACACATACGTGAACATAATACAAGTACTGTCTTCAAATAATTAGGGCAAATACTACTTCTGTAAGCTCGAGGTCATGAGTTGGGTAATTCTTTTCATGTACCTTAATCTCTCTAGAAGCATAAGCTATAACCTTACCTTACTGCATCAAGACACAACCTAGGCAGACTCTGGATGCATCCCAATAGATCATATAACTGTTTGAACCATCTAGTTGAGTCAAAATAGGAATTATAGTCAACCTAGCTTTCAATTCTAAGAAGCTCTTCTCACATTCATCTGACCACTAAAACTTAACCTTTTTCTCAGTCAACTTGGTCAATGGGGAAGCTATGGATGAAAATTCTTCAACAAATCTCCTGTAATAACCAACCAAACCAACAAAACTTCTGATATCTATTCAATAAATACGTCTGAGTCATTGCTTCACTGCCTCTATTTTCAGAGAATCCACTCATATCCCTTTGTTAGATACGATATGACCAAGGAAAGCAACTGACTGTTACAAAAACTCACTTTTGCTAAAATTAGCAAATAACTAGCGACCTTTGAGAGTTTGCATAACAAGTCTCAGATAAGTCGCATGCTCCTCCTGATTCCTAGAGTAAACAAGGATATTCTTAATGAAGAAGATAACGAACAAGTCCTAATACTACTTGAACACCATGTTCATTAAGTTCATGAAAGCTGCAGAAGCATTGATTTGTCAAAATGACATAACTACAAATTCATAATGACCATACTGAGTTCTGAAGGCTATTTTTTGGATGTCACTATCTGTTACTCTGGGCTGATGATAACCGTATCTGAGGTCTATTATTGAAAAATGACTAGCACCATGTAGTTGGTCGAACAATTTATCTATCTTGGGCATAGGTAGTTATTTTTTATTGTGATTTTTTCAACTGACGATAGTCAATGCACATCCCGAGAGAACCATCTTTATTTTTCATGAACAACATCGGAGCGCCTCATGGAGAGATACTAGGTCCAATGAAGCCCTTATAGAGAAGGTCTTTCAACTGCTCCTTTAATTCCTGAAGTTCGGATGGAGCCATTCTATAAGGAGTAATCTAAATGGGCTAGGTATTTGGAATGAAATCTATTCCGAAGTCAATTTCCCTTTCAAGTGGAACTCCAGGAAGATCTTCTAGGAGCACTTTTGCAACTCATTTACTAGTAGGACTGACTCAAGAGTTGGGGTTTTGAAGCTTGAATCCTTAATCCGAACATGATGATAGACATACCCTTTAGAGATCATTTTTATGGCCTTAAGGTCAGAGATAAATCGACATATAGGCACGGAGCTACTAAACTTCACTTCTAAGACTGGATCATTTGGAAACTGAAAATGAACTATCCTAGTTCTACAATCAACTGAGACATAAAAGGAATGTAAGAAATACATGCCTAGATTTATATCAAAGTCTACCATTTCTAACTCTAAAAGATCTTTTGAGGTGCTTTCTGAGAGACTGTGACAGGGCAATTTATGTATACCCGTCTAGCTATAACTAGGTCACCAACTGGAGTAGAGACTGAGAAGGGTACTGAAAAAGTTTCTGGAAACACACCGAATTTTACTACTATATAGGGAGTTACAAAGGAAAGAGTAGCCCCTGGATCTAACAAATAATAAACATCTACATGAAAGAATCGTAACATACTAGTGACTACATCAGGAAATATTCCTAGTCCTGGATAGCCTATAGAGCATACAACTTGTTCTGGTGCTGATGGTTACCTCTACCAGATGAAGCACCCTGCTGAGTTGGGTGACCTACTGGTGCTGCTGGAGCTGGGCCAAGAACCACATATTGTGTTCCCATTTACGGTTCCTATGTACTGACGTGGTTCTGGATTTTACTAAAATTCCTTGGTCACTGACCTACGGACCACACCTATGGTCTGTGGTACCACCCACGGGCCATGGGTGGTCTCTATTGGTGGCACCTACAGGTTCTGCAGAATCTGTCATCTGGTCCTTTTTGAATTTGGGGTGTTACACCAAACCACTTCAACGTTTCCTTCTACTAATTCCCCTGACAACACAAATACCATAAGGAGGAGAATACAATTATTATACATTGGATGGTAGAGGTAAGAGAACACAAGGTTCTAACAAATCTTTTGATTGAGCATAAGATGTTTTTTTTCATAAAAAATGTATGAAAATTGTATTGCATTATCATATACGTGTTACTGTTTCACACATCCAAAATGAGGAATTTTTTTTATACATGTTGCTACACTCCCATTCAAGTAAAAGGACATTTTCCTAGTTCTCTCTTCTTCTTATCTTTTTCTAGCATGCAGTATATAGAATATAATTGAATATATATGTAGTTGGAATGTATTGAGCATGCAGGATATATAATATAACTTAGCAAATATGTAAGCTGAACAAAGCATAACCTAGCAATGACATAATTTGAACATAATGTAAATATTGAAATATACTAAAATTAACTGAACTGAATGCAATGACCAAGTACCTATTATTAACATGACATGTTGAGACTAACTACTGAAAAATTACTGACAACCTGGTCAAATGCACTAGTGTTTGACTATGGATTAACCCACATAAAACCATGTGAGCTAAACGTGGAGTCCGATGTATACGCCCCATTGAAAGGATGCAATATACCTCGACAGGGCTACAAAGGCATGAATGACGTGATCACTAAATATGATGTCCATAGGAGAACTTATTTAATTACGAGGCCACATAGTTCTGGGACAATACGGGTAACCTGAACCCTAGTCCAATTTGGTGTTAAGTCTACTCTCAACTGAATATGTATATGACACTTTATGACTGAAATAATGAATAGCTCAAAACATTGACATGCAAAATCAGAGAATGTAACAATTATATATTGGTAATGAGACATTCAAAAACAAGAGCATGTGTATGTGTTTTTACTTACCTTGCATGTGAAATTCAATAACTAAGAGAATCTACACAACGAGGGTTCTGAGTTTCATGCAAAGATCTAGGCAATGATTCCACAAAAAAATATTGATCTGATTAGGAATACTCTAAGAGCTAAATCACAACCAAAATCTAGGGTTTTAGCAACCCTAGGTTTAAGCAAGATATAGGAATCAAGAATCTGACTAAATTCTAGGGACCTAGTGGATGAAATGAATCCACTAGTGAAATACCACATACTTGGTGACAAATTTCACGAAGAAATCTATCCATTTCAGGGCTGGAACTGAAGAGAACTTGTTCCGTTCTTGGAGGATTTTGGGTCGCCTCTTTCTCCTCTTTTTCATTCTAAGCTTGTTGAATTTCGGTGAATGAACCGCTTAGAGTAAAGTTTTACTAGAATACTATGATAAAACTGACCAAAACGACATAGTTTAGGGATTAAATGGCAGAGTTTAGGTGTCCAATGCATAGGGGAAAAGACCAAAATGACCCTAACTTAAAATCTGATGGGGCCATCGACAGGCCTTACCGACGGACCATAGGTTGACTGATGGCCCATCCTGTCTGTCCATCATTTCTCTTTCACAGAGGTGTAAACTGGTGTTAGAACCACGGACCATGGTCCCACCTACGATTCATAGGTCGTGGCGAGGTTTTGGATTTTCTTGAAATTCTTGGGTGACCGACCTACGGACCACCCTACGGTCCATGATCCCACCCACGGGCCATGGGTGGACTCTATCGATAGCACCTACTGGTTCTACGAAATTAGTCATTTGGTCCTTTTTTAATCCGGGGTGTTACATTATCTCCCCCTTGGGAACATTCGTCACCAAATAAAGTCTAAACTAGCTTTATATGGAGGGAATGAGTTGCAATTATCCACAAAACTGAAATCTGACTGAACTAAGTTCCAAGAACATGAAAATATACCAAAAATACAAGAACAACTGATGGAACAAGATTCTGAGACTGATTTTACCGAAGTGTAAACTGAGAGACTGGAGAGGAACTATTACCTGAAGTTGAAATCGAATTGGAAGGAAAGAAATGAGGATGCATGGCCTTCATGGCTGCTTCTACTTCCCAAGTAGCTCCCTCTAGAGATTGACTACTCCACAAAACCTTAATTGAAGCTACTTCTTTGTTTCTCAACCTACATACCTGGCGATCAAGAAGTTCAACTGGAACTTCCTCATAAGTCAAACTATCCTTCACAACCACACTATTTAATAGTACTATGGATGTTGGATCACCCACACACTTCTTCAACAATGAAATGTGAAAGACCGGGTAAACCACTGCTAGTTCTGCTGGAAACTCTAACTCATAAGCCACTTTACCAACCCTTTTCAAGATTCTGTAAGGACCTACATATATAGTTCTGAGCTTCCCTTTCATGCAAAATATTATCACCACCTTCATAGGTTACACCTTCAGGAACCCAATCATCGATTACAAATTCTAAGTCCAGTCTCCTAACATCTGCATAGGACTTCTAACGACTCTAAGCTATCTTTAGTTTATTTTTGATGACTTGAACTTTTTCCATAGCCTCATGAACCAAATCCGGCCCAATCAACTTCATCTACTTTAAACCAACCAATCAGAGATCTGCATCAACGACCGTATAATGCCTCATAAGGGGCCTGACATACCGTGAGTTTACGGTATTTCTAAGACATTTAACTTACAAGTTGTGTGTGTCTAGGGCCTTTTTGTATTGGTTTTTATGTGTTTTTATCATATTTTGCAAGAAAGATGTTCAGGCGTGAAAGTAAAGAGACAGCCGAAAGAAATGCAGAAAAGGGCATCTATGGAGGTGATCTACGGACTATAGGTCTATTGACGCTCCGTAGATGGTGGTCGTAGATCAGTAGGCAAGGCATGGAAGGCAAATCAGGGAAATCTGACTAAGTGTGGAACCACGGTGACCATTGACGGTTCATAGATTGATCTACGGACCGTACTGTTGATCCGTAGATTGATACTGCGAGGGTTTCAGTACCTGATTTTTGAAGATCCCAAGTATGGAGTGATGTGAGGTCAAAATACATATTTTTAATCATTATTTGCCTCATATTTATTATTTATATTTGTCCTTTTTGAGCATAGATTTTATGAATTGTGCTAAATTGTGTATTTTATTTGTAGGATTAAATTGATGGAAAAATGAAGAAGTTTGGAGCTAAAACGAATTAAAGATGGAAGGTTGAAGAAGGAAATCAAGCAGACAGCTTAATGGATTAAAAGTTATAAAATAATACATAAGTTAT
>JAJONZ010000978.1:0-66741 GCA_029582445.1 Solanum paucissectum | reverse complement strand
TATTACATTTAAAAAGAATTATGAATATTAGAAATTTAATTAATAGTCTTATATGAAAAATAATATGCTAGCTAGAAATAATATTAAATTAATGAAAAAGTGAAATAGAGAGGATGAATTTGGAGAACTACTATTCACTTTTCTATAAATGGAGAATAGAGAGCTTTTTAGAAGGTGACCGAAGACTCAATTTTCTATTTTACTACTCCCTCCATCTCATTTTATGTGAGGTAGTTTGACTCGGTACGAAGTTTAAGAAAGAAAATAAGACTTTTAAACCTTGTGGTCCAAAATGAATGATAGAAATTTGTGTGATGGTAAATCATTTCATTAAAGATAAAATAGATATATTATAGTTAAATTGTTACTTAATATAGAAATGTGTCATTCTTTTTAGAACTAACTAAAAAGTAAGTCACATAAATTGAGAGTAAAGAAATATCAAAATATAGAGAATGAAAAATAAAATAAAGTGGGGTCGGAGATATACGAAGGAATCACAATTTTTTTTAGAAACAAAACACACATTCCGGTTAAGAGATCAGCCCCCCGCACCGACTAATCCACATACAGCACCGAGTCATTATTGGTTAGAAGGGTAGTATGGTCAATTACTACGTCAACTGAATTTTCTTGGTACTTTCAAAGAAAGATAAAATCGCTTTTTAATAAATTTCTAGGCTTAATTTTTTCCCCTTATCAAATTTCTCTTTTCTTTCTCTCTCTACTTTCTCTCTCCGTCGTAGCGGTCATCGACGGCGGCTCTTCTTCTTGATCCTCTATCCATTTGATGGAAAACGGACCGCCACAGCCGTCAGGTTTGCATAATCTCTCTGTATTTCGATATTTTCGTTAGCGGGTTTGGTTTTATTTTTGTCAATTGCCCTTTTTTAGATAGTGTTTGGCCTACTTGTCGTGTACCGCGACTAATTTAATGAATAGATTGAAGGAGATCACCTAAAGTTTTTGTTGTTTTGGGATTTGGATTTGGATTTTGATCTCTCGTGGCCAATTTTGAGTTTCATTGTTGTTAGGGCATATGTTTGGGGGTTGTCAAGTGCCAATTATCTGATTAAATTACGTTTATATCCGTGCATATTTCGATAGTAAACTCATCGAGGGGGGGAAGAGTTATCTGGTAATTGGGTTGGTGGGAGATATCAGGTATGAGGTGGAATAGCTGAGGTGTGTAAGCTGGCATGGGCGCCACTGTCATTGAAAAAACGAAGAGAAAAAAGCAGCCAAGGGTGTGTTCTAGTGGTTGAAGTGAGGTCTTCCCATTCATTGCTGGCTGGTAGGAGGTAGTGGAGGTGCGTGCAAGCTGGTCAGGACACCACATGTATTAAAAATAAAATATTGAGAAGAAATCTAATTTGTCTTAAAAAAGATCAGTTATTTAATATTGGAATGATTTTCACCTGAATTGAGGCAGAGTAGATACAGGATTAATAAACTAATTTGTCATTGAAGTGTAAAAAATTGGTATTGGATTTAATGGGATCAATCAAACATGTTTAATTTACTCTGTGATGCCAACATTTGTATTTTCTGGTGGGCAGAATTTAGTTGTTAATCTTGTCTCCCATACTTGTAGCTAATGTGGTTCTGATAAAGCCTCTAGTTTTTTCACGGGAAATTTCGTTTTCCTTGGAGTTGTCCAAGAAGTCAAATTACTGAGTATTGGAATGAAATGGCGAGAATAGAGCAGAATAAATATAAAGGATTTATATAGCTGAGTACAGCTAGTTTAGGATTAAGTGAGGGAGCTGACATGAAAAAAAATTAGAGTTGTGTGTTCAAAGAGAGAAAGTAGTATGCAATACTACTAGAGCCATCCATTAGTCACTTAAAATGTCTTTTCCGGTTGATATTTGATAAGATGATTGGCTACCCTACAATTTGATAATTACAAGAAGTAGTAAAATTAAATCAAAGCAACTTCGTTAAACATACTGTGTAGCTATTATTTCTAGCAGCTGATACCGAGCAATTTCTTACACCCTTTTTTTTTATAGATTAATAATTAGGTAGAAAGAATTTCATATTTTTGCTAAAGTTATTGTTTACAATAATAGTTGCTATGTATTTATTTGGTCAGTTTAATTAGATATATTTAAAGGCTATCTAACATGTTATTGGTTTCTCACAGTAGATATGTATTTGAAATGATAAATTGTTGTATTCACAGAAACAATTTACTCTCGACCAACTCATTTTTTCTACTTTTTACTTTCTTTCGAGTATTATTGACTTGACATTTGTTTCCACGGCAGGTAGTAGCCCACCTCCAAAACCCTGGGAACGAGCTGGTTCTTCTTCAGGCCCTGCACCTTTTAAGCCCCCCTCTGCTGGTAGCACGAGTGACGTAGTAGAGGCATCTGGAACAGCCAGGCCTGGTGAGATTGTTTCAACTGCTAATAGGAATACAGCTGTTAATAATAGCACACTTGCAAGGCCTGTACCTACTCGACCTTGGGAGCAGCAGCAAACTTACGGTAGCTCATACGGAGGTATGAGATGTTTAGTTAATTTTCCCTCTTGCTCTTTTTTGTGCCTGTTCTGTTTTATCAGCAAGAGGGTTGGCTGTCTGAAATCCATTATTACAAACATGTCTGTTGATGCCTTTTTCACTAGCACAGCTGTTTTGTGGTTTGTAAATAACTATTTGTATTCTTTTACATCCTTAAGGTTCACTCTTGATATTATAAATACTAGCAACCTTGCATTAAAAGCCTCTTTTGGTTAGTATAACAACTAATTTATCCTTAAGGTCCACTTGTTTGTTCTGAATGTTTGTCCCCTAGCATCAAAAGGTTGGTTATTGAGTGATGTGTATTATGATCTCTGCTTTTTGGAGTGCATGCATATGATTTTTCAGGATTATAATGCAATACATGATATGTAATCATGCACGCCATCATTAACTAGGCAAGTTCTTCCTAAATATATTCCGATTTTATCATACTGTTTGATTCTCTTTCATACATTATAAGTATGCCCAGTGCCCTTTTTTAAAATTCTTTTAAAAAAAAGAATTACTAGGTTGTCTAAGTTTGTACTCCAGCTATACATTCCTCTTTTGGAACTCATCTTAGTTAATTCACCTATTAAATCTGACTTAACCTCTGATTGAATGTTTCATTGAACTGTTATGCGATCTGCTAGTCAGTATACCTTCTCTTCTTATGTGTCCATTCGTAGGAATCAAGCGCTACTTGATTTTAATTCATTTGCAACCCAATTCCTACTTTATTTATACTTTGTCCTCTGTAAGTATGAATGGCATCTGTGTGTTTACCGAGCCAAATCAAAATGTCGTTATGGACATACTCTTTTCGTTTCCTCTTATGGTGAAGAAACTTTCTCAATCGTTGAAAGTTTTGATCTAGTAATTGAAGTTAGTTATTGCAATTGAAGTAAGAGGAGTTGAGTCCTTTTTTATAGAGTACCCAGTCTCATTATTTGCTTGATTGGGTCATTATGCAGGTATTAATACAGGTATGAATTATAATTCTGGATATGGAACTGGAACATATGGTGGTGGCTATGGAAGCGGAAGCACATATGGAAGTGGTTTGTATGGAAACAGTATGTACAGAGGAGGTTATGGTGGACTTGCAGGCGGTGGCATGTATGGTGGAGGAATGTACAATAGTGGGTATGGTGGCTCAATGGGAGGTTATGGCATGGGCGGCATGGGCATGGGACCCTATGGGGACCAAGATCCAAATAATCCATATGGTGCTCCACCTTCTCCACCAGGCTTTTGGGTCTCCTTCATGCATGTGGTAAGCTCTAACAGTACCAAATAAATTTATTTCTGTTCTATACTTCTATTCAGGGACCCTAAAGTGAATTTGATGTGTACAAGTCCCTCATTTGCCCTGCACTTCCAGTACAAACTGTGCTGGCCTTCTTTTTGAATTTTTGTTTTCGGATTGGTCAACAGTCTAAAATTAGCTCCAAGTGAATTGGTAATAGAGCAAGGCCTCCAAAATACAGAGAGAGAGAATCACATAGGAAAGGGGAGAAATGTAAGGAGATTTATTGTGAAATCTCAAAAGCTTCTTGCAGCTCACTGGTTTCTGTGATGAGATACTTTTAGTTATGAAAAAAAGAATTATAGGTAGATCCCAATGTTTTTGATAATAACATCCTCCCTAAGTTTAACTTGATATGAAAAATAGATCCTCCCAAAGCTTTTATAAATTGTGATATCTCTCTTTTTTGACGCTAATGGTTTTCTAGCCAGCAATTAGTAGGTTTGTCGATACGTATCTAAGAACTTGCAGGCCTCTTTGAATCAACAAAAAGTTCAAGGAGATGCAAATGAAATTAATAATTATTTACGTATCGTATTTTAGGTTCTGGTGTGAGGAGAGAGAGGGCTGTCCTTCGAGTACCACCTGATGCTTTTGAAACTGCTAGTTACATATGGTATTTTAGTCTATACTCTATAGACATCATTAATGCCTTCTGTCCATTGATAATTAATTGTTTTATATTATGTTACTTAATGGTGGCAGATGCAAGGCGTTGTAACTTTCTTTGGCCGCGTTGCAATGTTGATAGACCAGAATACCCAGGCATTTCACATGTTCATGTCGGCACTCCTTCAGGTATATGTTCACTTATTTATCCCTTGCATCCAAATAGTTCTTGAACAGCCAATACCTCCTTAACTACCTTATGGAGTTCTGTATTTGCTACCCAAATACTCTGTGGAAAAGTATATAGGATGGTGACATGATAATTCATTAACATATTTTTTACAGCTGTTTGATCGCTCAGGGTTATTATATGGAGAGCTGGCAAGATTTGTGCTGAGATTGCTGGGGGTCAAAACAAAGGCCAATAAAATTCATCCCCCAGGCGCTAATGCACCTCATGGCCCTAATGCACTTCCTGGTCCTCACCAACCTCGTGGTAATCAGAACTTTATCGAGGGGCCTAAGGCTGCTCCAGGTGCTGCATGGAACGATGTGTGGGGTGATAATGCACAGTGATATAGAGTAGTGACTTACAAATGTCACCTACCATCGGAAGCCGTTGACAACAAGTTGCAGTTTGTTGAAAGCTACAGTATAGATAAGAGCTATGCTGGTGTACTCGTATGTAAAGCCAATCAGCTTACCGTGCTGGATTGATTTGCTGCATTTAAATGAATAATAATCTCGACTCCCCCTCCCTCCCCACCCCCTTCCCCTGCCATATTTGTGTGGGATTGTATAGATCAATGTGCACGTCAGTTTTGGAGACTGAACAACGTCGTTCTAGAAATGATGTGGTATGATTTCCATTGATTGGCGATAAGATGTTTCATTGTTACATCATTTGTGTAAATTCACCAAATGCGAAGTTCTCAATTTATTTGACGAATATCTTATTTGTTATACGTAGACCTTCATGCAGCAGCTCTGACAATTTTTTTTTACATGGATGCACAATACTCAAACGCAGAGTAGAATTCTTTCATGTTAGAGTAGTAGAAAGATAAAACGGATCTAAATTGAATAATAGAGGGGTAACAATGGACTCAAATATGGGAAGAGGAAAAATTTCACATGAAAAAGTAGTTCACCTTTTTTCCACCTTGTACATTAGTCAGTAGAGAAGTGTTATTTTGGACCTTCAAGTAATATGAGGAGTTTTTTTGACCCGGTAGTAAAATGGAGGACAGCATTGAGCTTTACCTAACAGGCAAATTTGACCTTTTCTTTCATTTATGTATTTAGTATTAGTACTCTCTTTGTTCCGTATTAGTTGATCACTTTCATTTTGCACATTACTTAAGAAATCATAAATAAGAAGATAATTATACTAATTATAACGTTCCCTACTATTCTTCTATACCAATCCTTCCATTTATCATGCATCAAACAATTGTTCTGCATTGTGGCCTACATGCCACATGAAGAGCTACACCTCTGAGTGTGGGTTCTGCAATTTGCACCAAGCAACTGTTTCATTTGTATGTACATGCATTTATTAGAATCACTTTTTTTCTTATGGGAAGAAAACATTACAAGAAATTATACGCAGCTTGATACTAGCGTGCAGTGGGCACAACTGTCGTGCATTTCCATCAAGTTGGACAGGAAACAATGTTTCCAGTGGTGGACGGGTGAGTAACACGTCAGTTCCAGGGAATCCGAATTGGATTGACTGGGATGATAGTTTCTCCTCACGAGTCTGTAAAATCAGAATGTCTGCTGAGACCTGACAGCTTAAGAACTGAAGATTATCGCCACCTATTAAAACCTGAAGGCTCCATGAGGGCAAATACACATTACTTCTTCTTCTTTGACCTCTACATTACCTCTAGCAAGTTTTAAAATTTCCAACGCTACACCACTGATCTGAGAACTTCTGGTGATGTAAAGAATTGAGAGACGTTTGCATCCGTTTCTCAATGCCTGCAGTCCACGGTCACAAAGATTTCTACACCGATTCACATGTAGTGTTTTCAAGTTATGACAATGTGATGCAATAGATTCCCAAACCTGCTATCTTGACCTCATGACATATTGCTAAGTTCCATTCCTGAAGCGATGGACAACCCTTTGCTATTGTCATGATACAATCATCGCCAATCGTTCTGCTGGAGCGGAAATTCAACACTCTTAACTTTGCAGCAAATCCGACGCTAATAGCTACCACACCATTCACACGAGTGCACCAGGTCAAGTTAGACACACTCAAGTATTCAATACCACCTCCACTTAGGAACTCCATATTCCATTAGGTTCAAGCCTACAGTAATTGGCTTCCAAATGAGTCATATTAACCAGCAATTTGACTTGGTCAATATATCATGAATTTATGGATTAATCCAAAATTTAATATGAATTTATCAATAAAATTTCACTGTCTACAGTTATAACGTTGAAGTAACTCATGTCATACTTCAAGAAAAAGCCTGAACTACTTTGAGCAACAAGGTAATTACACCTGAACTTAACACAAGCTAATAAATAGATAATACCAAAGGGCATGAGACAACTCTCTTTGACTAACTCGACAAAATTATCCCCCAACTTTGAAAGAGGAGGTCCTCATTAAAGGGGTTGTAGTGACCAAGCATAGAGGAATGTTTATCGAAAATATAGATTCATGCAAAATCGTAAAAACATGTGTGGAAATAATGTCAATCTAGTGTCGAAAGGTTAAGAAAGTTGGTGACCTAATGATAGATGAGACGATGAACAACAACCTAACTATAAAGGTCCTAAGTTAGAATTTTTTTTTGCCAGATAACATTCGAGCCGTACAAAAGGTGTTATGATCTGAACATTGTCTCAGTGAAATGAATATGTTTGTGAAAATGTAGTTGGCACTCTTTACCTCAAGTTTTATATCGAACAAATCAATTAACACAAATAGTTTAGAAGTAGTAAGTTTTTTGAATCCTAGAAAATCGACAAGTCACACTGCTAATTTTTGGAATACGAAATATCTATCCTAGTCACTATGGTCTATGAATATATTTGCCCAAATAAGGACATCTCCAACCCTAAACTCTATTTTTACTCTCCAACTATAGAGTTCTTTATTTTTAACAGACAATCAACTCCAATCCAGTTCTCTATTTTACTCTCTAAAAAAGAATATTTTTTCTCTCCTCAATATTGTATTATTATTTATATTTCTATTTCATTTTCTTATTTCATAATATAAATCCGCTCTTTTTTCTTTTTCAAAATAATCACTCTATATAATTTTCATGTAATATAAAATTATTACTTTTCAAAGAATTATTTAATATAAAATTATATTTTATTCTAAAATCTTAAAGAACAACTACAAATAATTGGAAAAAAGAAATCAACAAGTACAACCGCAATCACAAGCACAATAATTCTCTAGATTGTACAATATTTTTTCGAATATTGTTAAATCTGAAAACGACCTACCGAATTACTAAATTATTGTCGTAATTTTTAAAATTATTATGTTATGTATTGTATTGTTATCTTGTATTTAAATTATTATGTCATGTATTGTATTTTTAAATTGAAATTTCCATCTTATCATTTAAATTTTGTGCATTATTCATAGTGAAAATCAATAATACTATCAAATTATCTCTTAAAGTGACGAAAATTGAAAAACAAAGTATTTGAAATATTGCTAATTCGGAATGAAAGTAGTATATATTAAATAATATATTTTTTTAAAATATTGTATTACATTTAAAAAGAATTATGAATATTAGAAATTTAATTAATAGTCTTATATGAAAAATAATATGCTAGCTAGAAATAATATTAAATTAATGAAAAAGTGAAATAGAGAGGATGAATTTGGAGAACTACTATTCACTTTTCTATAAATGGAGAATAGAGAGCTTTTTAGAAGGTGACCGAAGACTCAATTTTCTATTTTACTACTCCCTCCGTCTCATTTTATGTGAGGTAGTTTGACTCGGTACGAAGTTTAAGAAAGAAAATAAGACTTTTAAACCTTGTGGTCCAAAATGAATGATAGAAATTTGTGTGATGGTAAATTATTTCATTAAAGATAAAAT
This sequence comes from Solanum paucissectum, assembly GCA_029582445.1. NCBI lineage: Eukaryota > Viridiplantae > Streptophyta > Magnoliopsida > Solanales > Solanaceae > Solanum > Solanum paucissectum. Next base: position 58,214 of record JAJONZ010000978.1, on the reverse strand, counting down.
AGATATATTATAGTTAAATTGTTACTTAATATAGAAATGTGTCATTCTTTTTAGAACTAACTAAAAAGTAAGTCACATAAATTGAGAGTAAAGAAATATCAAAATATAGAGAATGAAAAATAAAATAAAGTGGGGTCGGAGATATACGAAGGAATCACAATTTTTTTGAATGTATATTTTTGATTTTATGTTAATTTGTATGTAAATAAAAATGTAGGACATATTTTCCCACTGGCCTATGGTATCATTGATTCGGAAAATGACACAGCTTGGTCTTGGTTTTTTGTACAACTAAGGGAGGCTTATGGGGAAAGGAGTAATATGTGTGTAGTCTCCGATAGAAATGAGAGCATCATAAAGGCAGTCACAAAAGTGTATAAAAACGTGCCACATTATGCTTGTATGTGGCACTTGTGGTGTAATGTAGAGAAGAAATTTAGGAAGGCATCAAAGGAGCTAAGTCCTGTGTTTTATTCTATGGCAAAGACTTGCAGTAAAGTTGAGTTTGATAGGTTGATGGATACTGTAGAAAAGGTTGATGTAGGTGTCAAAGAGTATTTGGAGCTAGCTGGATATGATAAGTGGTCAAGGTGTCATGCAGAAACTCATCGGGGATGGGCTATGACGTCTAACATTGCAGAGAGTATAAATGCTGCATTAGTGTCTGCACGTGAATTACCAATTTTTAATTTTCTAGAAGAGGTTAGACTGATGTTTGGGAGATGGAATCATGACAACAAACACGAGGCAGCCTGCACATTTACTCCGTTGATTGGAAAATTTCAGAAGATACTGATCGAAAATGAAGCAATGAGCACACGAATGGGGGTATGTTTTATGTATATGTAGTGTTAATTAATCAGTTATGCACACAGATAGAATATATATACAATTGCATAGACTTATACATATAAATAAATCTATTTGTATGAAACAGGTTGTGCCGTCAACTGAATATATATACAATGTGACTGATGATGGTAGGAGTTTTGTGGTATGTTTAAAGAATAAAACATGCAGTTGTGGAAAGTTTCAATACGAAGAAATACCATGTGAACATGCTTGGGCTGTACTAAAGCGGAAAAGTCTAGTGGCTGATGGATATTGCTCGGATTTGTATAAACCAAAGACGGTTTTGAAGATTTATGAGATACCAATTTATCCATTGCCTGATGTAGCAGAATGGGTGATACCTGAATACATAATGTATGATGAAGTCCGGCCTCCAAAATTCAAAAGACCTCCAGGAAGGCCAAAAAATAAACCCCGTTCAAAAACAAAACGTGAATTGCTTGGTCTCAAAGGGAAGCATACGTGTAGCACATGTGGAGTTGCAGGTCACAATAGGCGTTCATGTAGAACAGACCTCAAGAAGTTTAATAAGCTCTTTCGATTATATTTGAGTGTAAAATTCGATTTTATAGATACTTGAATGTTATTCTAAACTGATTCTGTGTTTCGATTATATTTGAGTGTAAAATTCAATTTTATAGATACTTGAATGTTATTCTAAACTGGTTCTGTGTTTAAACTGTATGAGTTGGAATGTTGATGATGGAATAAAATTGTTATGTCCTATTAATTGTGATATTTTTTATCTTCATTTTGTATTCATGCTCTTGTATATAATATGAATTAGCGTTGGCGTATATATTGTACATCATATACAAAAATTCTATATGTATAAGTTAAATTGAACATTTTATTATATTTGTATAAGCTGGCTATTGAACATTGTATTCTATTTGTATTAGTTATATTGATTTTCCCTTTTTGAACAGAAAATGTATATTCATAATGAATTAAGGGAATTAAAGATTGTATAAACTTTCGACATTTATACAGTTAATCTGTAAATATATGTTGTTAGTTAAGTGGTTTGTATACTTATACTTTATGAACATCCTATAAGCCTAACAATGTAGATGTATATATTCAACATAAATGTACTCTTAGATTTATATTGTTAGTGTATAAACATACATTGTATAAGTTGATTTGTATAATTAAACTTTATGAACAATTGTATAATCCTAACAAATGTATATTTATACACTCAATATAAAACATGATTATACAGTCCAGTGACCCACAAACAACAACTTCACTTTATCATTGTGATATGTATAAATGTAAGTTTTATCTTTCCTTTTTTACTTGACACAACAATAAGTGTATACATATACACAACATAAAAGATACACATAGATTTATACAGTTAATGTATAAATATACATTGTATAATTTAGTTTGTATAATTATTAAAGTGTTAAACTGCATATATAATGAAATTAACAAAAACAAGTAAGTAAAAGACTTAATTGATCACATGAGTATATTACAATAAAAAAACTGAAAATTCAAAACTTGAAGTTCAAAACAGTAAAGGTTGTTATGCATGTCATTTGCATATTCAAAAAAAAATCAGAAATTTAGTACTGTTCTAATTAATTGTGATCTTTTCACTACTATCGCAATCCCTATGAATCCTGATTGGCCTTTCTGGTGCCTCACTGTCACTAGTGGCATCGGCTTCGATCTTTTGCATCCCATAGTTCCACAATAAAGAAGCATATTGAATACGTGTGAACTCTGAATCGAAGGAATTTGGAACCCCATTTCCATTACTGATATGGTCTGCATAAGCAACAACATATAGTCCACAATCGCTGAAAATAAAACATATCCAATTTTATGGTCAGTAGAAAATTAACAATAACTATTTGAATAAAAATAACCATAATAAAACTTACAGTCTTCCTGCATCTTGTTGTGGTATATCATTGACATAAATCATTTCAAAAAAGTCACATTCAAAGTGGGACTTGTACTTTTGGTATGAAGATATGTCAATGTCTTTCTTCCCATAAAAATCAGACTTAGATAAATACATGGGAATAAGTTGTGCATATTCTTGATCTCATTCTCAACCGACGAATCGTGTAGTGCACCACCCCTAAGAGAATCATAGATCTGTATAGATATATCATTAATAGACACAACGATCAAAATGCAATAAAGATCTCCTTGACGTTAACAGGAATGAGGATGTTATCAACTGTATGCCAAGGTCTAGCAACATGCATTCTGTATCCATTAATATACTCAATAATCGACTCCTCTGTACTTTCCTTGTTAATAGTACTTTCAAAATTATAATAAGCATCCCAGACATTGGTAATCAAATTATTGATATTGCAATCGATAGTGATAAAACTGAATGCATTGGTGTCGGAGTACTTGGCTCTTTTGCGTATGTAATACAAAATGACATCTACGTGCTGTAAAAATAAGAAGATATAAATTATATAAGTGTGAGCAAATGTGTATGTTTAAGGGAACATTATACATTTATACAACCACAATTTTATAAGCAACCAGCATAAGACATGAATCAACACAACAATAAGACAATGTAAAAATAATAATTATACAGTCCAATGACCCACAAACACACAAACTCAGTTTTATCAAAACAGTAAAAGTTGCTATGCATGAATCAACACAAAAAATCTATAGAGAAACAATAAAAATATAAAACACAATTAACATTATATAAAAAGTTCATTTATACAAAACATGTCAACTGTATAATGAAATAAATAATGCAAAGTTTACCGAGTCATCAAGCAATTGATTTTTGTATGCAAGACTATAGAACCAGTTCTTGTTTTGGACTGTGACAATTCCAAAATGAAATCACATTTGCAAGACAGACTTGTTCTTTTTGTATCGCTCTTCTTTGCCATTCCTAACAAAATAACAATAAAAGGACAAATTTATACAAATATACACATATAAAATTAAATCTGTATATTTAATAATTACTAAATGATTTACTTTGTGTTGTGTCTAACAAGCAGCCCTTCATTTAACCATTTTCATAAATGAATATACAGAGTTGTACGCTCCAAATCAGGCATTGCAACAAATGGATGTTTCAAATCAAACGAGAAATGGAACCTTGATGAACTACCTGAAATGTATAAAGACATAAATAATCTTTATAAGACTTAACATTTATTAATATATGTCTATTACTATGTAAATAGTAAATTTTGTTGTACCAGACTCTGAACCGAATTATGTCACATAAGGCGATGTGTTGAATGGGCCTGGACGCCTTTCCCTATGAATTGGTAATGGTGTATGCTCGTCCACAGCTAACAAAGGATATAACACCATGCTTCTTTCTGGATTAATGTTTGGCCGGTCATCATGTACCATTTGAAGAGGTGCTGGACACATTAAAACTTCTTCAACAACTAACTCATTGACATTGGATGATCCTGCTTTGTTTGTATCTGTAAATTCTTCTTTTTTCATCTTTTTAGTTTGATCGTGTATAACATTCAACAAATCCTGCTGTTATATAACAATAAACAAAATATATGACAAGAACATACAAATGATCCGATTATATACAATTATAAAGTAATATGACAAGAACATACAAAAGATGAATTGTTGAAGTCTGTTTGATCATCCATGAATTGAGATCCCTCTTTGACCACTTCAATTGGAACATCTTCACAATTCTCCTTCTATGTATAAAAGTATAAACATGTATTTATATATTATAAAATCACAAAAAAAGCTATTGAAGAATTCAAACCTCAGAATTCTTTTGAACCTCAAAAATATTGAAAGTGTTCTGAACCTTAAAATTGATTGGAACTCCAGAATTGTTGTGACCCTGCAACAAATATAACTTTGTATATTAGTAATAATTATTTCAACATTATTATACAGTTTGTTACAAATTGAATATTGCTATTAAATTATACAATAGATAATTATACATTTGGACATTTACTTAGTTGTATATGTATAATAATAATAATATTTTTACACATACATGTACATGTATATGTATATGTATGTTATTTGTTTGGAAACATTTTAACTCTATATGTATGTTAGTTTATTTGTATATAACAATTGATAATGTTGTTTATAACACAAAAGTAATAAATTACCTGTGGCTCGGGATTACTGAATTGTTGAACTAAAGGGCTAAATGCTGATTGTCCAGCTGGAGAGTGTAAATTTGACTGGTGAATACTAACTTCTGGAGTAGATGATGGGACTGATACTCGAACAACCTTCTCAAGAATTTTTAAGAAAATATACATTATATACAAAAGGCCATAAAAGTTTAAATAATGAACAAGATAAATACGTATAATACCTCTTGATCATTTAGATCATTAAAAATAGATTGACAGTTCAATTCAGAAGGTAAATGTTGAGAAGGTTCTTCGGATTGAACGACACCGACTGACACTTTATCTGTAACTTTTACACCATCACCCTGAAAGAAAAATATTAAATGTATATTTGTCACAATTATGTATAATATATATGTATTGATCTATATTAACAAACCTTATCTTCCGCATTCTTTGATTTGATAGAATCCAACACAACTTTGAAGTTGTTTTCAATGAAGTTCCTTAAATCAGTAAACTGTTTCTCCATCTGAAATTGGACATATATATGTAACTTTAATGCTAAATATACAAATTAAAAAGAATTTTAATAAATAAAAACAATTAAAAAATAAATACCGAGAGTTTGAATTGATCAAACTCATCACGTGATATACTGAAATCATGTGACTTGCTGGTGGATGGTATTTCGAAAGCATCACTTGATTTAATCTCAACATTTTGCTTAATGCCTGTATAGGATGGAACATTAGCATGTTTTTTGGCCTGCCTCTTTGGAAGTGGTGACTTAGGTCTTTTTGCAACATTGGCACGTCGGGGAGACTTTATTAAATAAGGCTGCTTTGAAATGATCCTAGGTGTTGTCTTGTTCTGAATAGGAGTGACTGTCTGCCTTGATTTCTTCTTAGGAGGCGACAAACAAGTATCAACTTTTTCTTTTCCCTTGTTGTTTATTGCACATGGAGGATCCTGAAAATCATCGTCCAAAGCATTTGCAGTTGCTGTTTCTGTTGGAGATGAATCTGATTGAACATACTCAACATGTAATTCAAGAATCTTGAGTTCCATTGGATTTGGAGTTATATTCTTAAAAACAAGCTGCAAAATATAGACATGTTCATATTGACATATTCATTATATAAAATGTATACTTAATCAAATGTAAAAACATATATACAGTTTATATATATATATATATATATACACACACATTAGACAAACTTATATGTATAATTATACAGTTTATAAGCTTATATATACAAATGAGCTTATGTTTATAAAGTTCACATACTTATAGGTATATTTATACATTGTCAAAAACTTGTATAAATAATAATATATGGAGCAAATTTATACATATAGTTTTCTATAGCACAAACTGATACATATATTTATACAGATAATATATTATACATAAAATTGTACAGTGCGTACCGGATTGTTGTCGTCTCTGAACATGCCCTTAGCAAAATAGCTTAGACGAGGGAAATCTTTTTTTGTCTTCCAGTTAAGTATCCTAGGGATGTGATGAGATACATGAACAACAATTTCCTCATCAAAATTCGAACGACATTCATAAAATCACACTTGCAAAGCAAGTGGGAAACCATACAACATGAAATACTTCCCATCGTGTTTGATCCTAGTGTGCAAATGCAGAATCAGAAGGTCAAAAGCCTTTTTACCCCATAGGTAGTCAATGTATCTGCCCGATTCAACCAAATCAAAGTCTTTCCTATCAATAACAATACTGGTTGGTTCTTCGAAAAGGATGAATGAATGTATATAGAACAATATAGCAAACTTCACCGCATCATCATCATTATCCCCCCAAACCTTATTATCAAACTTTTCAACCAACTGACTCTTGGTGATGGCTTTTTCGACTCCAAAATACTGAAGAATAATTCTGTTTGGTTCTTCGGTATTAAAGACAAAATCCTTCTCATTGTCTGAACATTTTAACCCAGATATTATAGCAAAGTCACGAATGGTGAATCGCAAAGTGGTGCCATTCACATGTATCAGGATTGCATCTTTTGAGCTACCCTCAATTTCTCTCAAAAACATGCACCTAATCAGTTGTGCTTGAACATGACACCTACGAATGCTAGATAATTGGGCAAAACATGTTGTTCCACAAAATTCTTTATACTGTGAACTAGTAAGCTTTGTAGCTAACACTTTCATTACTTCAATATTTGTGTAACACTGCATGTGAGGTATGCGTGTTGGTTCTCTTTTTCCTAAAAACTTAACAGCCTGAAAAAATGCATATATAATTTTACTAAAAATACACACGTATACATAATTAAGACACAAGTACAGATATCAAAATGTATGAAATAGCTTTTAAATGAAAATAACATATACAAGTTTTATAAAGAAAAAATACATTATACAAACTAATTTCAACTGTATAAATGTTTATATTGTATATATAGATAAATTGTTGTACCGCTACGAATACAATAACTATTGATATTATATTTATACAAATAAATTCAAATGTATAATTGTTTACATTGTATATATAGTGAAATACAAACCATTTATGTATGTGTATAAGTTTGTAGAATTGTATATGTCTAAAGGAACATTATACAAATAGGATCCTTATACAAATGAAAAAAACTTATACATAAAACAATGCACAAAACTGTATAAATGTTTATACTGTATATATATTATACATTATACAACCAATTTCAAATGTATAATTGTTTACCTTGTATGTATAGTTAAATAGTTCTATTTTATACACTTAACTTTGGATATTAACATAGTGACTATATAAAACTATATAAACAAACAGTTATAAGACATGAATCAACACAGAAAATATAAGAAAAATATAAAATCGTAACATATACAAAAATAATGATTATACAAATACCTCATCATGCTCCAATAAGCCAGAAACAACAACTTCCTTTCTTTTTGCATTCTCTTCTGTATAATTAATTGTTTTTTCTTTCCTTTTTTTACTTGACCCAGCAGCAGACTGATCTTTCTTACCTCCCTCCACAATTTTGATGTTGGATTGCTTCGATTTTGCACTCATTCCCTCCAATCTGATTGGGTTATTTTTCAATTTGGATTTGATCTCTTGCATTGTGTTGGATTTCGACATTGAACCTGAAACCTCCCCAAAATCCTGAGTTAAACCCAAGGAAAAAGATGGGCGTTCAACACTATTTTCGACATGCAAGGGTATACCTCTTGTGAATCTTTTAGATGGAGATTGGGCATCCATTGTTTGAAGGAAAACTCTGTATGGATTATGAACTGATGTGAAAAATAGCTTGAAAAAACTGAAAAAAATAGACAAAAATTTAAAGTAATCGATTGAGATAAGCTTTGGCGGTACCTGAAATTTTTGAAGGGATTTTGAAACCGCGATTGAGAACGTGCTGGTGGAGATTTGAATTTCAAACTAATTTTGGGGAGAAAATTTGGGAGAAATTGAAGGAAATAAGAGATATAAGCGAGAAGAAGATATTGTATAAAAGGAGGAGAATAACGTCAACTTTTTTTTTTTACTTATACAAATCGGTAGGGCCCATTAATAGCAAACTGACCGAGACTTTGCTCCTTAAAGGAAATAAATGAAACGGTAGCTACTGTATTTATTTTACATTAAAAGTTTGCCATTATGTACAATTATCCCATATATTTATCATAATGTAATAATATAAAGGTGGGTATCATAACTATGTTAAAAAATATTGTATTAAATAAGACACTATTTTGTAAATTTTTTGAGTTTATGATAATAAGGTGGAGAGATAATAAGATTTTTGATCTTTAAAAAACTATAAAAATGAAAGGTTAAAAACGAATTTAAGAAAAAATAATGAGTAAATTGATGATAAGGAGAGATTAAAGACAATAAAGAGAAGAGAGATAAATAAGGTAAATATATTTATCATAATAATAATATAAAGGTCAGTATCATAATTATGTCTTAAAAAAATATTAAGTTAGACACTATTTTATAACTTCTTTTGAGTTTTTTAACATAAAATATAAATAAAAAATATATTTAAAAACTCAAGAAAAGAAGAAAAAGGAGAACTATGAATTTTGGTCAAAGAGATATTTTTTATTCTTTTTTATATATATTTTATTGGTCAAGAGAGAAAAATTAAGAAAAAAAGAGAAATTTGGAGAATAATAATAATAATAATAATAATTTAATAGTTATGATAATAAGAATAAGAGATAAATAAGATTTTATTTAGAAAATCTTAGAAATAGAAGGTGGGAAGATGAATTAAATTTTTATTTATAGTAACAATGAGAAGAAATAAAAAAATATAACAGGTTGCAGTAATATCACAAAAAAAAGAAAAAGAAAATATTTGAGATTTATTTTTTATTCAAATTTTATAAATTAAAGGGAAAAAACTTAGTATTAAGGAAAAAGAAAATTTTGTGAATAAGAATAATTAATTATGGTAATAAACTGGAGAGATAAATAAAAAAAATATTTTAAGAATTATAAAAATAGAAGGTAGAAATTGTAATAAATTGTAGTAGCAATGATGAGGAGAGATGAAAAATAAGATATTTTAAATATATATTTTCTTAAATTGAGACATCAATCTTTAGTTATAACTTTAAAATAATGATATCAACATATAATTATTTCTTTCATGTTCATGCTGTTGGTGTTTTCATGGATGAGTGCTTGAAGTTAAATTACATCCAGGAATATCATTGAAAATCTTAGTAGTATTTTTAATTAAATCTATAAAAATCTTTTAAATCCCAAAATTTATGTAGCGACATATCATGATCTAATATGTGTGGATTACTTTCTATACAATAACACCATACTAAGCAATTTTTTCCCACCTTTCCCTTTATTTATATAACAAATCAGTAACACAAGCAAGTGCGTACCTCATATTTTACCCTCTGACAAAGACTCTCAAGCTCTCTCGCGATACTCTCTACAACTTTTTCCGAATTTAAAAAAAAAATACAAATTCAACCTTTCTGCCTTTTCTTTCTCAAAATGTCTTACACTTATCTTTACATCAAGATTTAACAATTTCATAAATAATCTCATTATTTAAAAGAATAAATGGAGATCACAACCAATGGAAAAAGTTGTAAAATACACTTATTTTTTAATTTCAAAATATTCACGTTGATCTACATGATCAATGTGAAAACTTATCTATATATATATTCCTCTACACCTTTTTATTTACTATATCACCATAATAAATTCATACCATATATTTCATAATAAATAAATAAAAACAATACGAATTACCAATTTTCCTCCAATTATTTACAAAAATTTTACACTTACCTTTACACAAACATTTAACAAATCCAAATAATTAATTCATACAATTATTTAGGTAGCACAACCAATAAATTTAAAAAGTGGTATAAATACCACAAACGAAATAATAAAGATCCACACACCATTTATCTTCATAGTCACCATCGGCTCATGGTGATTAATTGAGGTTAGTTTTTCAATATCCAATATTATTATATGGAACTTACCATTTATTGCAATACTCTATCTTTAGTTTGACTTTGACAAATACTTATACAGAAGTACTACAATGGATAAAAAAAATATAAGGATTGACCCCAAATAATTAGTTCAAAGAATTGTCAAGGTAAAATATTAATGATAATATTCATGGCTATATTTAATTGTTCTTCTAAATATTTATTTTTGAATACATATACAATTGAACAATCAAGCAAATCGATTAAAGTGACGTATGAAAATATTATGCAAGAGCGAATTGCATATTTCAGAAAGGAACAAGAGCAATTGAAAAAATATATATACAGAGGAGTTTCACAAAATCAAACAAACAGAGAATGACATGACGTCTTTCATGTATTGGTTATGTAATAGGGAGCTGAAATAAATTATGATTAGATAACATATTCTCTAAACATCAATCTAATAAAGAATGTTGGGCCATTGTTGATGTATTTATATATTTTAGCAATGAAAATAAAGTATTTTTTTAATAGAGTATATATTCTGACTTATTCATTAAGAATGTATTATTCACATTAAATAGATACTAAATTTGATAAGTTTCATTATGTTTCATCATTTCAAATGAAAAGATAATGATATGCTCAAATAATATTATGATATAATTAATCCAAAATAAAAAAAATCCTAACACATATCTATTAATCCTCGCACGAAAGACAGACATGTTCCCTAGTTAAAAAATAAAGTAAAAGGAGTTAATTTGGAACATATTGAAATCTCATTTATTTTTGAAGAGTAATTTGTATGTCTATGTGTGTGCTTAGTGGGATGAGTACGTCGGTGGGTGGGATGGGTGGTTTTTAATTATTTTTTTTTCGTAATATGACTTTTTATTAATAATAACAAATGTTAAATTATTAAATGTGATAACTTTATAGTTTTAACAAGACTACGTTTAGAAAATCTATAGATTCTTTTAACATTTTAAATTTAAATTGATAATTATTAACTAATATAGATTTAAATATTTAAAATTTTAATTTTTAAAATTGAATAATGGAGAAATTTTGTGGTATTACTGTTAATATTTTTTTTAAACACAATGAAATTTGATTAAAGTTAAAGTTAGATTGTGTTACCATGAAATATCCTCTTTTCCATTCCTATATAAAGCCTCATTGATACATCATTTTTACCCGAAAAGCCATATGATTTAAGAAAAGATAGTTTCATTATCAATATAATAACAATTTATTTGCATTTAGTAGAGCTTTTTTGCTTATAAACTTCAAAATAAGAGTGAAAAAAAACACTAACATAAAATAAAAATAAAAATCAAGTACACTCAATCTCTATCTATAGATGCATATAAGTAACTTTGTGGATAGCTTATAATTTTGTTGCATTAATATAGTAGTAGAACTTCTTGATCTGCCATTTTGCTTTGGAAAATAGTTGAATTCAGCAAAATTAAAATTTTAAATTATCAACTTTTTGAAGGCTTCTATTCTTCTTTACCTTACTAATAAAAAAAGTAAAGAGATTGTTTATAATATATATTAATGAAAATATATTTAATTATTACTCGATTAAATTTAAATTCATAAAGCAATAGCTAATTATATACGTTTGGGAGAAACTGTAGCAATAAATTTAGTGGTCGAATTTTATTTATGTAATTGTTAAAATTTTAAAATTTTATTTTAAAATTTGTGCCACATTTTGCTTTTATGTATTTATTTATTTTATCTTTATCTTTATCCGACTAGGAAAAATACATCAATTTGTAACCGTTTGAGTTTTTTCTACGGCTTTTTCTTTAAATAATCTTTTTTATATATTCCTCGTAAAGATTTTTGAAATAAAGAATATTAAATTACTTTTTAGTTTTTAATTTTTAATATAGATTTACAGTTACATCATCCTATTTTTTAAATTGGTTTAAAATTATCTCTTGTTTAATTATTTTAAAAAATATATTCTTTTTGGTGCTAATATTTAAAAAGATTCAGATTAATAATATTAAATTATTGATTTTTTAAAATATTGAAATTTCGAGAATATGTGATGCTTACACCTTTTAATTATTTAGAAATATTTAATCGTAATTTTTATTTGATGTTGGCATTTGACATTATTTTTGAAAATATATTTATGTACAATTTGTTAACAAACTAAGAAACCGACAATTTATTTGTGGAAAATACATTTATGTACAATTTGAAAAACAAAATGTAAACAAACCTTAAGATCGATATTTATTAGTCAGACATCTGTCTTTTTATTTATTTTTAAAAAATGTAGATTATTAATATTTAATTAATTAATTTTTTAAAAACTGAAAATTCAAGAATAATTGTATATAGATAGAAACGTTAATTATTATTTTTCAATATTTTAAAGTTTTCTATTTTCACTTAAATATATCACTTAAATATAGATTCACAATTTCATCATGTTAATTTTTAAAAATGTTTTAAAATCATATCTCATTGAATTAAAAATGCTTTAAAATCATTTTTTGAAAAAATAAAATAAAATATTAATTTATTAATTTGGTATTTAAACAAATTACATATAGTTAATTTAAATTATTTAAGAAATCTGATTTTCTGTGGTGCTGACATGTGTCACTTTTTCTTCTCCTATTATATATAGATAGATTTTTAAATTGAATGTTAAAACTTTACATATTTTTAAATTGGTTATATTTTTAAAACTCAAGTTAATTTTAAATAAAACATTAGATTTAAATTTTAATTCTTAATTTTAACAAAATGTGATAACTTCCCACGAAAGAAGGAATCACACACCCTAGTTTTAGAACTGTTTTAATTTTTTATCATTTAATTGTAAAAACTACTGTAAAATCATTTTAAAAACAAAATTATAAATTAGTTATTATTATTAAATGTAATTATTTTAATTATTTAAAAATTTATTTTTTTGTGGTGCTTACATGTAGGCGTTATCACCTCTCCTATATATATATATATATATATATATATATTGTTGATACCCATATTTAACCCATAAAAATATGGGTAAAATATGAATTAGCCAAATGGGTTAAGCTTCCAACTTTTATTCACTCAAAATTCATGATATCACTAAAAATATTGTAACTTTTCTTCCTTTTAATATGTCTTGTATAAAACTAATTATTCTCCTCTATAACTGAAAAGATGAAAGTCTTTAGCCCTCCAAAAAATATATATATTAAATATACATTTCTTTTACTAATTATAATTATATTTTTTTATTAGTTTAATTTTATATTGGATAACAAATAATAGTGTAAAATAAACAAATTGTGTATTAGTATGGACATAGCTTAAAGTGCATTAAGCATGTTTTGGTCCTAAAATGCAAATATTCATTTACTTTGAAATTAAAAATATTTTCCCCTTGTAATTACATAAATTTATTTTATATTGAGAAGTTATAGGATTATTTTCTTTTTAGTTTTATGATACAATATAACGAAATAAAGTATCCTCAATATTTTTCATCTAAAAAAAGAATAAAATATTTTCTCCATGTTGAATTCTTAAGTAGAGTACTATTTACTCATGAGAATATGAGTAAAATATGTGTAAACTAGTATTTTACCCAATCCATTGGTTACCCAATCCATTTTTACCTATATCAAATATGGGCGGAATAAATTTTTACCCGTATTATGTTGACCCATTTTTAACCCGCCCAAATTTTATCCAACCCGCCCATTAGCCACCACTAGTTGTACAATACAATTAATGCAGAAGAGTTGTTGATTGTGGAAAGAGGCGGCTGCTACCGTTTTGCTACCAAGTTGCTTCCATTGCCACTTTTAACATCTTTACTGTTCATCGAGTAGTTATATGTTATATTGACCTAAATATGTAAGGCGGCAACTTAAGGAAGCAATTGTATGAATGACGTAGCCACGAAACAAATTTATCGAATTCCAAAAATCTTTTCAGGAACACATACATTAAACATTATAGTTGTCACGACCTAGATCGTCGTGATTGACATCCACACTAACTCTCCGGTGGGAGAACCACTACTACAACTCAAACCAAACAACTAAACCAAAACTAAGACATTTAAGTTACGGAAGCAAGTTAAATGCTAAGGAAATAAATAGGGAGTTTCCATAAACTCCAACAAAAGTCTAACAAGAACTAACAGAAGAAATAACCTAGAACCTGAAAGTCAATGCCCAAAAATATCTAACAATGAACCAAGTCTAACAAGAAGGGATACAACCCCAACTCAGGGGCGGCTCTAAAGGCTTGGCCAGTGAGGCCATTGCCTTAGGCCTCAAAAATTTGAAGGCCCCAAATTTATTTAAATTAATTTTATTACTATAATAATATAATTTGTATAAATAAAATTGTTATTGTGTATATATAAATAAAATTGTTGTTGTATATTTTTTATTATTATTTGTTTGAGAGTATTTTTTACCAGTAAGTTCATAAATTCTCATAATCTTTTCACTCATTATTTGATATATTTGTTTTAACTTCCAATTTTAAATTTTATCCTTTTTATATAGGAACTAAGTTAATATATTGATAACATAATTAATTTTTTTTCAATCTTTTCTTAAACTGCGTGAACACAAAAACATTCATGCACAAGTTTCCTTTTCGTTTTAATTTAATATATTATATGAAAATTTTATAATTTATTTTAGATATTCACCAACGAGTGCTACTTAATGGAATTAATTATATCATTTAAAAATAATTATATCATTTAAATTGATCAGAAATTTGATAAGAAGGTGTATATATTTTTGTTACCATCCATGCTCAAAACTTCAACTATTAGGTTATGTATGTTCTTTTCTTTTTCTTATTTGTGATAGCTAAATTAAAATTTCAATTTGAGTTTTGAAGCTTAACATCGATAATCCATCACTTTATTTTTTGTACTCTTCTTCCTTTTCTTTTTTTGTGTGTGAAATTTGTTAATTTTTGTCTTTAATGATTAATCTATTGTGTAGAAAATAAATTTTCTTGTTAGTTTATAAATTTTATAAAATAAATTTAAGGGCCTCTTGATATGATCTTGCCTTAGGCCACGAGATCTGTTGAGCCGCCCCTGCCCCAACTAATGTACTAATAACTAACTAGAACATAGTCTATGTCCGAAATGTGGACACAGACGAAAGGAGAACTCATGGCAGCCCGAAAGAATTGGCTCACCCTTGAATTCGAACGACGATTACTTATCTCCTAATTGAGGTCTGTCAGTAGCCGCCTGAAGATGCCCCGTACTTAACAAAAATAAGAGAAAGTGCAGTATCAGTACACAACCACAATGTACTGGTAGGATCACGTGGCTATCCCACTAAGTGCAACATAAGCCCCAACTAATGTACTAATAACTAACTAGAACATAGTCTATGTCCGAAATGTGGACATAGACGAAAGGAGAACTCATGGCAGCCCGAAAGAATTGGCTCACCCTTGAATTCGAACGACTATTACTAATCTCCTAATCGAGGTCTGTCAATAGCCGCCTGAAGATGCTCTGTACTCAACAAAAATAAGAGAAAGTGCAGTATCAGTACACAACCACAGTGTAATGGTAGGATCACGCGGCTATCCCACTAAGTGCAACATAAGCAAGTCAAGACAACATTATATTCACATGCATATATATCGAACATATAAAATATTATTAGCATTACGAACAACTTCACATTTCGCAAGATACACAATGAAGTCACGTCATTGATCCTCTCATGGAACCCAAATCCAAACAGTTAGCATACCGGAACGTGGTATCCAATCCCAATGTTATGCTGAAACGTGGCAACCGATCCCATATTTATGCCGGAATGTAGCAACCGATCCAAGTTAGTTATGTCGAAACGTGGCAACCGATCCATTCAACACACCACAATCACAAACACAAGTATATCATCAAGATCATACATTTAAGTCACGATTTCATGGCAATCATCATTCATCTATCTCATTTACAATAAGTGTGATCAACATTGCAACATTCATACATATACAAGTATCATAATGAAGCAAGAACAAACATATATCACATAATCATAGAATCACAACCATCACCTACCTCGAAACAAGCTTGAAACCCTAAGAAACTTGATCCTTTCCTATTTGGATTTGTTCTGCTTGTTCTTGGTCTACAAACAATCATAATAACACGGGAATCAATAAACATTACTAACAATTCTATGAACCCTAGATCAAACCCATGATCCAAATTATCCAAATTAGGGTTGTTTCCACCATAGAATATATAACAAAACCTTCCCCTATCAATATTCACCCATTCTATTACGTTATACGGATCGAAAAACAAATTCGAGGAGTGAAAAACTTACCTTTAGCCTCAAGAATGGTGAAAACTGAGTAGGAGTCTCCTGGGGTTCGTTTCTTAGCTCTAAAAATTGAAAAGTGCCTAATAAGGTCGTTTAGGGGTTTATTAACGACACTAAGTCGCGTCGAGCCCGCCATAGCGGTCGTCACCCCGCTGTAGCGACCCCGCCAGAGTGGCAAAATCCAGCGCTAAAATGGGTTACGCGAGACAGTGAGCTAATTAAAGAATTCCAAAATCCCCATTTCACAACACACCTCTAACCCACGGCGCTTAGAAAATACCCTTTATGCTAAGATCAATTTCGAGAGTTCTACTCGCCCGAATTTAATTTTGTAAAGTCGTACGGATTCCTTAATGAGTTATCTAACTACTCATGAGATCAAAATCATAAATGATTCACCCGATTGTTACCAGATTTCCCTACACCTCAAAGACTCTAATTTCGTCCAAATCTGGATAAGGTTGGGAAATCCAAATACTACGAAAAAGTTTTTTCGGCTCCAAATTTTCCCCGTTGACTTTTCTATAACGATGGAAACAGGTCGTTACAATAGATACCAATTTACCCATCACTCGTCCCCGAGTGACAAAACTTAGGAAAAATAGGCTAAGGAAAGAATGAAGTAGTACCTGAATCGACGAACAGTTGGGGATACTTGTCTCGTATGTCCCTCTCGGTTTCCCAAGTCACTTTCTATGCTTTCATTAAACTTTCACGGACTTAATCTCCTTGGTCCTCAACTTACGCACATCACGATCAAGAATTGCAATCGGTTCCTCCTCATACTAGAGGTCCTTGTCTAACACAATTAAGTCCCACTTTATGATATAATCCCCCTCACCATGATATTTCTTCAACATGGACATATGGAATATCGGATGAACTCCCGATAGGTTAGGAGGTAAAGTCAATCTATACACTACCGATCCTACACATTCAAGAACCTCAAAGGGACCAATGTATTGCAGACATAGCTTGCCCGTCTTGCCAAATCTCATCACCCCTTTCATGGGTGATACCTTAAGAAGAACATTCTCGCCGGTTTGAAACGTCGTGTCTCTTACCTTATGATCCGCATACTTCTTCTATCTACTCTGGACTGCTAAAAGCTTAGCTTGAATACTTCTCACTTTATCTTGAGTGTCCTTCACTAAATCAACCCCCAAAGGTTTCACATCTCCACCCTTAAACCATCCTAGGGGTGATTTACATCCCCTCCCATATAATGCCTCAAATGATGCCATATAAATACTGGAGTGATAACTATTATTATAGGAGAACTCATAGAAAGGTATGAATTTATCCCAATGCCCTCCAAAATCAAGCACACATGCCCTCAACATGTCTTCTAACACTTGAATAGTCCTCTCTGGCTGTCTGTCTGTCTATGGATGGAAGGCTTTACTAAAAGTGAGTTGTGTGCCCAATTCATCATGCAATTTCCTCCAAAACTTGGATGTGAATTGGGTACCACGGTCTGAGATGATAGAGAGGGGCACCCCATGCAACCTCACTATTTCTTTCACATAAACTTTAGCCAATTGCTCAGCATTATAATCTATTCTTACCGAAATAAAATGGGCTGACTTGGTCAATCTATCAACCACTACCCAAATACAATCAAACTTCCCCAAAGTCTTGAGAAGACCAACCACAAAATCCATGGCTATCCTTTTCCACTTTCATTCCTGAATTGACATTCTTTGAAGCAAACCTGCAGGCCTTTGATGTTCATACTTCACTTGTTGACAATTTTGACACTTCGCCACAAACTCTACTATGTCTTTCTTCATGCCCGGCCACCAATAAATTCGCTTCAAATCTCTATACATCTTTGTCACACCTGGATGAATATAATATCGCGAACCATGAGACTCTGCCAACAATTTCTCAATCAAGTCATCTACTCTAGGAACACAGATTCTCCCTTTAAAATTGAGCACACCATCCGTATCAAGAGTGGTCTCTTGTGCCTTACCATTCGTAGTCTTCTTTCTAAGCTCCTCCAAATTCTCATCCTCAAATTGTTTGGCCTTAATCTATTCAATGAAGGTGGCCCTTACTTCAATACTAGCTAATTACCCCACCACTTTCTGAGATGCCCAACTGCATGAACTTGGACTCTAAGGTCTGAATTTCCTTAGCCAAAGGTCGTTTGGTTACACTTAGGCAAGCTAAACTACCCATACTCACTGCGTTTCGACTCAAAGCGTCTGCCACCAGATTAGCCTTACCCGAATGGTATTGAATAGCGACATCATAATCTTTAAGTAGCTCCATCCACCTTCGTTGTCTCAAATTCAGATCCTTTTGAGTGAACACATGCTGCAAACTACGATGATCAGTAAATACCTCACATTTAACACCATAAAGATAATGCCGCTAAGTCTTAAGAGCAAACACTACCGCTGCCAACTCTAAATCATGTGTTGGATAATTCCTCTCATGCACCTTCAATTGAGGCGAGACATAAGCTATAACATTCTTATCATGCATCAACACAGCACCCAAACCAGAATGTGAAGCATCACAATAAACAATAAAATCCTTACCTTCAACTGGTAATGCTAGAATGGGCACGGTGATCAAAATAGTTTTGAATTTTTGAAAGCTCTCCTCACATTTTTCAGTCCATTCAAATGGTATCTCCTTTTTTATCAAGTTAGTCAAGTGAGTGGCAATGGAAGCAAATTTTTTCACAAATTGACGATAGTAGCTAGCGAGCCCCTCAAAACTCCTAACTTTCGTCACAGAGCTAGGCATAACCTAATTCTTAACCGCCTCAATCTTTTGGGGATCTACCATTACCCCTTCCTTTGAAACTACATGCCCCAAAAATGCAACCGATTTCAACCAAAATTCACACTATGAAAATTTAGCATATAGCTTTTGCTTTTCAAGAACACCCAAAACACTACGAAGATGGTCGGCATGCTCTTTCTCACTTTTTGAATAGACCAAAAGATCATCAATAAACACTATAACAAATGAATCAAGGAACGATTTGAACACCCCATTCATCAAACTCATGAAAGTTACAGGTGCATTGGTCAAACCAAATGACATAACCAAAAACTCATAGTGCCCATAGCGAGTTCTAAACGCCGTCTTAGGCACATCCTCAGGCCTAATTTTCAATTGATGGTAACCGGATCTTAGATCAATTTTAGAGAAAATCGATGCACCTTGTAATTGGTCAAAAAGATCATCTATTCGAGGCAAAGGGTACTTGTTTCAAATAGTGACCCTATTCAATTACCGGTAATCTATACACATTCTTATGCTACCATTTTTTTTCTTAACAAACAAAACTGCAGCACCCCATGGGGAAGCACTAGGACGAATAAATCCCTTGTCAAGAAACTCTCTTGGATTTGAGCCTTAAGCTCTCTTAATTCTACCAGAGTCATGCGATATGGAGGGATAGAAATAGGACGCGTACCATGCTCTAAATCAATACAAAAATCTATATCTCTATTCAGAGGCATACCGGGCAAGTCATTAGGAAACACTTCTGTAAATTTCGACACCACAAGAATAGACCCAATGGATGGAGCCTCAATCTCAACATCCCTAATATGAGCCAAATAAGCAAAACAACCCTGCCCTATCAATTTCTTAGCCCGAATGGAGGATATGATCTTAGTTCGCTTAGGCTTGTACACCCCTTCCCACTCTAGTTTTTCCCTTCCCAAAATTTCTAGAGTTACGGACTTAGTATTACAATTAAGTACAACATAATAGGGGGAAAACCAAGTCATACCTAAGATTATGCCAAAGTCAGCCATATCCAAAATCACCAAATTAGCCCAAGTCTGAAAACCCATAAATAAAATAGGATAAGCACGATAGACATGGGTAACTATGACTGACTCTCCAACTGGTGTAGAAACATGGATAGGGGAATCAAGTATATCACAAATCATATCAAACTCTGAGGCAAATCGCACATATACATAAGAATAAGTAGAACCCGGATCAAATAACATATTAGCCATCCAGTCAGAGACAAAAATAGTACCTGCGATCACCGCGTCAGACGTCTCTGCCTCATTCTTGCGTGGAAAGGCATAACACTGAGCCCTATCATCTTGACAAACCACTTCCCTGCCTGGTTACACATTACCTCTGCCTGCATTACCATTTCCTCTACCTCCACGGCCTCACTGATTACCTCCTCGCCTACCTTATGGATGTCCTCGATCATTATTACCATTTCCCGTGGGTACCACTGCTCTAGTCTGGTGCTGCGTGGACTCAAACACACGTGGGTGAGAACAATCTCTCCTTATATACCCAGGTTCTCCACAATTATATCAAGTACGATCAAAAGATGGTCTGCCGCCCGTAGAAGGCGCGACTCCCTAGCTATCCTGAAAATTATGAGATGGAGTTTCCGAGTAACTACCTGTAGAGGCGAGCGTAGTGGACTGAATTGGCTTGGCTGCAAGTGTTGGCCTTACGGACCCCTTGGAATAAGAACCTTGAAAGTTACCCAAGTTCTTGGCCCTATTTCTCCATGCCTTAGCTTGACCGTCTCGCCTCAGTCCCTCCACTTTCTTAACATAGTCTGTTACCTCATTAAAGCTCCTCCCTGCAGAAGTCATATGAACAGATAATACTTGCAACTCAGAATTTAATCCCCTAATAAATAGTCGGATTCTCTCTTCCTCAGTAGTCACCAATTGAGTACAATATCTAGAAAAAGCATGAAATTTGGCCTCATAAGTAGCCACAGTCATACCGCCTTACTCCAAAGCCATGAACTCATCCTTCTTTCGATCCCTCAAAGTCCTAGGCACATATTTCTCTAAGAACAGAGCATGAAATTGGGTCCAAGTAAGTGGAGGTAAAGCAGAAGATCTGCATTCCATGTAAGCTCTCCACCATTACTTAGCCATACCTTGAAGTTGAAAGGACACAAATTCAACCCCATGCCGATGGACAATTCCCAACTTATGAAGCCTCTCATAGAAATCTAAGATGAACTCATAAGCATCCTCACTCTCAGAACCAAGAAACACATGAGGCTTTAGCTTCAGAAACTTAGTCAACATTTCATTCTCATTACCAGTCATAACAGAACCCAACAAAGGACGGAAGAAAGCATCATTACCTACAGTCCCACCCACCTTGGGCATAGTGCTAGCAACATGAGGATTAGTAGGAGCTTGAGTTGCTTGAGCAGAAGGAAGCACTCCAGGACCAACTAATCCATTTAACAACGACATGATATGTTGAGCTAACACTGGATCCAAAGGAGGAACACATGTAGTCCCAACCTACACCTCTTCCTCTTGTCCCACATCCTTAACATCTTCAACATCAACATTCTCCTCTTCAATCTCTTCATGATGCACATGAGGATTCTCATTCATAAGAACATTCTCAACAGGAGCTCAATTTCTAGCAGGCGCTACTCTTCCACGACCTCTACCCCTAGCTCTTTCTTTACCCCTACCTCAATCGCGACCTCTCACTGCAGATTCCTCGACCGGAGCATTGACGTGGGCTACGGGCCTGACGCCGTTGAATCTAGTATTAACCATCTGTGGACAGAAGAGTGAAGGAGGTTAGATACCAATTTGAATCGACAGATACCAATTAGAATCAAGTTATAGGACGAAGGAGACAAGAGAAAACAGAGAGATTTCCTAAAGTCATATAGCCTCTCGAAGAAAAGTAAATGCGTCCTCGTACTGTTCGGTGAGACTCTACTAGACTTATTTTGGTACATCGAGATCAACGAACCTAGGCTCTGATACCAACTTTGTCACGACCCAAACCATCGTGATTGACACCCATACTAACTCTTCGGTGGGAGAACTACTACTACAACTCAAACCAAACAACTAAACCAAAACTAATGCATTTAAGTTGTGGAAGCAAGTTAAATGCTAAGAAAATAAATAGGGAGTTCTCATAAACTCCAACCAAAGTCTAACAAGAACTAACAATGCGGAAGAAATAACCTAGAACTTGAAAGTCAATATACCTGTTGACACCTAATTTTGACCCTCCCCGATAAGAATTAACTTTTGAGCTTCTTAATTTCCAATGATTTGGAATAATTAGTTTTACTAAATTCAAAAAATATACATATTTTTTAAGTTCTGAAGCAATTTTAGTCATTTTTTATAATTTTAAACAACGTATATATTTTTATATAATTTTGTATGTAATTATTACAGTTTTTACGAACATTCAAAAAATCATTTCAAGAAGATGTTACTTTTTTTTAGTGTTTTGTTAATTAGCTCACTTAATATTAGTTTATATTTTCGAATCAATTATTTCACAAGTAAGTTAATTATTTTATTTCGTTAAGATTAAGAAGCTTGTAAATTAATTACATTACTTCATCCTATTTAATTATTTGCCGAATTTGTCCCAATTAGCCAAGTTTGGCTATATTTGTAATTTTAAATTGGCTAATTTTGCAACTCATTTGGCCAAGTCTTAAATTACAAATCCAATCCCTTCCTTACAAATTATTTCAACCCTTTCAGGCCAACTTTGGGCCTTGATTTCAGCAAAACCGACCCAACAATACAATATCAATACTAGATACTAAAAGAACCCAACACATTCCAGCAGCCCATTCCTTTAATCAGCCCAAAACATCTACAACAACCCTTAGCCGCAAGACCAGCCCACTTTTGAGGCCATAAGGGGCTTTGTAAAACCCTAATCTAGTATTCATATTTGATAATTCCAATTCTCTTTTTCCAATTCTCTAGGACACCCAATCCCCTTGACCCGACCCATTTATGTTCAACAAAAGACCCAAAACATTCACAATACATACAACAATAGCATACCAAAATGACGCGACCCCCAAAATAGTTACTCATTCTTATTTTTTTTCACGCGACAAACCCAGCGACACCCCGACCCTTGTACGCGCTTTGCCTCCCCCACGTGGTGGCGAGTTCACAGAATGGGGACACGACGTCCGTCTCCAAGCGTCAAATAGACGAAAAGCAAGTTACATTGTCTCCTTCCTCAGTCTGAGTACTGTTCTTGCACAACTTTTTCTACGATTTCAACTGCAATCTCGTCCTCACTAGTACGAGATGATGCCACATTGAGCACAAGATGAGTGATTTGATCGAAGCTGTCCATCGCCCTTTCTTCTTTCGAAATGGGACGAATTTTTAGAGAAAAGGGTGTTTCCCTTAAATGGTGAAAGTTTGGAGTTTGAATTTTTTTTATGGGCCTCGTCCCCATCCAAAAATCTCCCGCCTATTCACCCAATTTTTAAGATGGAGTTAGCCTAACATATGAAAACTCACTGAATATATCCAGCTATCTGTTACGTACGAATTTTTGAACGTTAAAGACCATAACCCGTGATGGTGTCCGTGGTCTTCACTTGATTCCAACATTCTTCCAGCTCTTCCTTGCTTCCACACTGGTTCAACTCCACGATAAGAACCATGGTCCGTTGTAATAGCTACGACCCGTGGAACCTTCCGTGGTTGTCACTTGGGTATTACTCCTTTTCATCTTCTCAAGGCCAACACTGTTTTACTTTCACGAGCTCAACCACGGACCGTAATGGAGGTCACGGTCTGTGTAGTTGACGGTGAACTTTACTTTGAATCATCATCATTTTGCAGCTTCTTTTCCATTTTCTATACCAACCAGATTTTTGCCTACACATTCAACAAACCTATCAAATAGTACAACGTTTCACTTAATTCCAGTTAGTTCATAGTTCTTAAGTGTCAAATGTGCCACGATTTCACAGCACATCAACACCCTCAACTTAGAACCATTACTCGTCCTCAAGTGATGAGCAAAACAAATACAATCAGTCATCACATCATTTACAGACTTATGACCCTACGCAACAACTATTTCAAGCAAAACTCGTATCCCAAACCTCTTAATCTAACATGTAAGGATCAATACATGACATCTCATTACTTTCAGTCAATCATGCTTATACCTGCGAATTATTAGCTTACACAATCTACTTTCAAATGCAACCACTGTGTCCTCACACCAAATAAGTCCCTCGCTCATAATGGTAGGGACTGAGTACTACGCTCACGCTCTCAATGAATTTCTAACACTAACAACAAACTACCATAGGCTTGCCCTTGCTTTCTACGTTTTACCTTTCAAACACCTAGAATAGGATCATTGTAGGACTTTGTCGGCTTGTAACATAGGCTCGGGGCTAGGGAATGGATATTTGGTTTTGTGAGTGACTAATCCCTTGGCTTTCCAAAATGTCGTTTTCACTTACTCTTTTCTGAGTGATTCCCTCTTTTTCTTATTTCATCCTGATCCAGTAGCTATTATTTTTTTTCTTTTTCTTTTCTCCTTTTTTTAATGCAATTTTGATATGCATTTAGCTCACTGGTCGAACCTTTTCTTTTCCTTCTTCTTTTTGTTCGGGTTGCAATCACCTTCAACTTAGGCTTTTGGCCTGAGTTGTGATATCGTATCTTCGGAGAACCAAGGATATGATATATGTTGGGTAAGAATAAAGACTGATTTAAGGCTCAAATTGGGTTCAGTGATAAGCTTTTCATTTGGTTCTTTTATTTTTGGCTTTTTACTGGTTTAACAAAAATGTCCTACTGATCCTTTCCTATCCGGTTATTCTCAGATTCAAGCAAGACTACTTAGGCAAGTTCTAGTTTCTTCTCCTAGTGTTAGACTTCAATCAAAACTTACACACACACTACACAAGATTGCATTTTGTTAGTTTCTTGGTTCACCAATTAATTTGTCAGATTAGCCATGTTCAACATATCAGTATCTAAGATGTCATCTAAAGATCCTAACAGTCAAACTCAGATGCAGGTTCTCAATTTTCACAGATTAGTTGTTGCGCAGCTCAACACATAAAACAACTAAAACAATAACACACATAAACAACCTCCATTTTTCTAACAGCTATGGCAGGTCGCTGACCACCCCCTCCCCAAATAAAAAGGACTTTACCCTCAAGTCGATACAAAATAATAAAATACACAGGCTATGAGGAGGGGTCATACCTACATCGATCTAGGCGCCGGTCATTGGATCAACATTGGCACCCTTATCAATGGGTGCACTCTCAGAACTCGGGAGATGATCAATTTGGTCCTCATTAGTCGAAGCAGGTGCTCCACTACCAGAAGCTCCAACTAAGGTTGCATCTCGTTGTTGCTATTCAAGGGCTTTCTTTTCCCGAGCTTCTCTCTTTGATACTCTACGAGCTCTCTTTTCTTGCCTTCTTGCCTTCTTGCCTCTCTGACTGGGTCAGTAAGGGTCTCCTCATCAAGTTCTCCAGCTTTGTGTTTTCTCAAATTGACTTACCTTTGGCGTTTGAAGAGCAATATATATGTTTTAATTCAATTTCACCTTTAACGGGTCGGATCGGCTTCTTGAAAGTACTGGGTTGACCTACACTTGACTGTGGAAGACTATAAATTGTAAAGTTGCCCGTGAAGGGAATCACGATCTGTGAACCTATCTGTGACTGCAACTTCGAAGCTTGGCATTCATACCTGAGGTTCACGAGAGGCTAGACGGTCCGTACAAACTTTAACGGACCGTGAACCCTTTTATGCAATTTCCAGTAGCTTCTGCAATTTGTCCTCTAATTGACGGACCGTGGAAGCGCCTGTGAAGAGCACCACGGTCCGTGGTACTGTCCGTGAAGTTCAGTTTGCACCATTTCTTGCATTTTTCCATCTATTCTCTTTTGCACACATCAGCATACAATGACTCTATAAAAATAAAGAAAAATAAGGTGAAAAGGAAAATACTGAATACAATTACATCTTGGGTTGCCTCCCAAGCAGTGCATAATTTAATGTTGCAACGCGATGCAAGTTACTTGATTACTCAGACTTCATCAAATTTGCATTCCTCGACGATCTTCACATCATCAGGGACACCCAGATATGCCTTGATTCTCTGGCTATTAATTTTGAACCTCTCACCTTTATCATTCTCTAGCTCAATAGCACCAGATTGAAACACATGTGTGACTTTAAAAGGTCCAGACCATTTAGACCTCAGTTTCTCTGGAAACAGACGCAGTCTGGAGTTGAAAAGTAACATCAAGTCACCAGGAGTAAAGCTATTTTCTCAATATGTTTGTCATAATATAGATTCATCCTCTCCTTATACAGTGCAGCCCTCTCATAGGCCCTCAAATGGAACTCATCCATCTCATTGATCTGATCTAGCTTCAAGTTTGCGGTTTCGCTCTAATTTAGGTTCAGCTTCTTCAACGCCCAGAGTGCTCTATGCTCCAGCTCAACTGGCAAATGACATGCCTTTCCAAACACCAATTGATATGGAGACATACCAATATGTGTCTTGAAAGATGTCTGATATGCCCAAAGGGCATCATCTAGCTTCCGTGCCCAATCTGTCCTGTTGGCATTCATTGTCTTTGCCAAGATTGCTTTAATTTCCCTGTTGGAGACCTCCACTTGACCACTAGTCTGTAGGTGATAAGGAGTTGCCACCTTGTGCTGTTTTACCCTATACTTGGTCAGAAGTGCACTAAAAACCTTGTTGCAGAAATGAGACCCATCATCACTGATAATGGCTCTGGGTGTTCCAAACCTTGAGAAGATGTTCTTTTTCAAGAATCCAGCGATACTCTTTCCATCATTCTCAGGTACCGCAACAACTTCAACCCATTTGGACATATAGTCCACAGCCACCAGTATATATTTTTTCCCATATGAACTCACAAAGGGGCCCATGAAATCAATACCCCACACATCAAATAATTCCACCTCCAGAATAGGTGTCATGGGTAACTCATGACGCTGAGAGATGGCTCCTTGCCACTGGCACACATCACAACTCCTTACTATGTCCACTGCATCTTGATGAATTGTGGACCAGTAGTACCCACACTGAAGTATCTTGTGGGCTTTTCGAGCACCATCATGATGACCACCAACTTGAGATGAGTGACATGCCTTCAAAGTGTGCAACATTTTGGCTTTCGAAACACATTGCCTAATTATATTATCAGCACACACCCTGTACAGTTATGGTTCATCCCAAAAGTACTTGCCTACATCATGCATGAACCTTTTTCTTTGTTGATATGTTAACCCATCAGGCATCAAATCACTAAACAGAAAATTAGCATAGTCAACAAAGCAAGGAATAAGGTCAAGAGTAGTAGCTAATACCTGCTCATCTGGGAATGTGTCACCTATCTCGAGCTCAAGTTCTTCCTTCTTTGCAACTTCCAACCTAGACATGTGATCAGCTACCTGGTTCTCACAACATCTCCTGTCTTTTACTTCAAAGTCAAACTCTTGGAGAAGCAATACCTATCGGATCAGCCTAGGCCTGGCATCTTTCTTTGTCATGAGATATCTCAAGGCAGCATGGTCTGTGTGAACTATCACCTTAGTGCCCAACAGATAATCTCTAAACTTTTCAAAAGCATACACTATCGCCAATAGTTCCTGCTCAGTGACTGTGTAGTTTTGTTGTGCCCCATTTAACGACTTACTAGCATAGTAAATTGGATGGAACATCTTGTTGCGCTTCTTTCCCAACACTACTCCTAACGCAGTCCCACTAGCATCACACATCACCTCAAACGGCTCTGCCCAGTCTAGGCCAATAATCACTGGTGTTGAAATCAACTTCTCTTTTAGGCACACAAAATATTTAAGGCATGCCTCATCAAAGACAAATTTCACCTCCTTCTCTAAAAACTTGCACATGGGGTGTGCAATTTTGGAGAAGTCCTTGATGAAATGCCTATAGAATCCGGCGTGTCCTAGGAAGCTTCGAACACCCTTGACACAGATTGGCAGAGGTAATTTTTCAATCACCTCAATCTTAGCCTTATCGACTTCAATTCCTTTCTGTGACACCTTGTGTCCAAGGACTATGCCTTTTTTTTTACCATGAAGTGGCACTTCTCCCAATTTAGCACTAAGTTGGCTTCCTCACATCTCTGTAAGCCCTGCTGAGATTCAATAAGTAGTCATAAAAAATATCACCTATTACAGAGAAGTCGTCCATAAATACCTGTAGAGTGTCTTCAATCATGTCTAAAAAGATAGACATCATAGGTAAACTGTTATTAGTACCCAAGAATACATACCTGAGGTGAGTGGGTAACTATTTCAGCGCTAACACCAGTGGCTCTTCAATGGATGGTTTCGCTGGAAGGCTTGGCCTGTTTTTCAAGTCCAAGTCCAATTTCTTTGGAGCATACGAGTGTGCTCCCATTCCCTGCAAGGCATTTATGGTCTCTACATAGTCAGACAAAAAATAAACATCAAAGTTCATCAGTACTCTGCTAATGTTTTAACAACCATTCTCTCTTCTATGGGTACCCTCATGTCTTCATCAGTAACCATCTCTATTGCAGATATCACATTCATATCTCGTGGTTGTTTCATTGATCTGCAAATATTAAACTTTACCTCATCTGTGTTGCGTCTGAACTTCAACTCTCCTCTCTCAACATCCACTAAAGCTCTTTCTGTGGCCAAAAAAAGGTCTTTCCAAGATGATGCGAACCTCAAAATCCACTTCGCAATCCAGAATCATGAAATCAACTGGAAAGATGAAAGTGTCCACCTTTACCAGTACATCACACAGGATTCCCACCGGCCTCTTTACTGACATGTCAGCCATCATCAACCTCATTGTTGTAGGTTCTGGTACTCCCAAACCTAACTTTTCATAAATGGTTAAAGGCATCAGATTTATACTAGCTCCCAGATCACATAAAGCTTTTGCAAACTTGATTGATCCAAAGGTGCATGGTATCGTGAATGCACCTGGATCCTCCTTTTTTTGAACCAGAGATTTGGTAGCAATGGCACTGCAATGATGAACACCGTTAGAAAAATCATAACTTACAACTCTTTTCTTAGTAACCAAGTCTTTCATGAACTTGGCATATCCTGGCATCTGCTCCAGAGCTTCTACCAATGGAATGTTTACTAAAAGTTGTTTCAGCATGGTGATGAATTTCGTAAACTTTCCATCTTCAGCTTTCTATTTTAGCCTTTGAGGGAAAGGAAGAGGTTGTCTGGGAATCTGCTGTAAGGATAGGTTTTCCTGAACCTCTTTCTCTTTTCCTTTCGCAGGTTGAGCTTCCTCCAGATCATCTTCCTGTATAGTCTCATCCTCCTATCTGCTAGCTTGCTCCAAGACCTATTCATACTTGGTACCTATAAAAACAGGGTCAGAAAGAACTTTACCACTCCTAGTGGCGATGCCCATGCAGTGTCCGTCCTTCTTGGGATTTTGAATGGTATCACTTGGTAGTGATCCATTCTTTCTCTGATTCAGTGAGGCTGAGAGTTGCCCCAACTGCTGCTCTATTTGTTTAATGGAGGTGGTGTGAGAGTCCATCAACTGACTCATTCTCGAGAAGTCACCTCTTATTTCTTTCACCCCTACATTGGTTGACTCAACCTTCTGAAGTACCTTAGCCATCATGTCCTCAAACTTAGACCCGCTAAAACTACCACTCGCCCGGTCTCTATTACCTGAAGGTACATATACACCACTGTGATCATTCCTATACCCATCTCTATTTTGCCAGTTTCCTTGATCTCTATTTGCTGGCCTTTCATACTGACCATCCCTATCATAACTTCGACCTGCATTTCCAGAATTGTAACCCTGATTTCCAGAGTTATAATTCGTAAAACCTCATTGGTTCCCCAAATAATTAGCTTCCTCATCAATGTCAAGATCATGATCTTCATAGCTGTTCTGCTATCCCACAACATTCACCTTTTCAGACTTGGCAACAATGTATTTTGTGAGCAGGTCTATTTGAGTCCTCATATGTGCCATGTCTTGGTCCCTTTCTTCTTCTATCTTCCTCTATTCAGCTGAAAGTTGTATACCCAAGCTCTCATGCCTCTGCATCTCTAGTGTACCATGCTCTGTTGTTCTTTGAGACCTCATCCAATAGTTGCATGCTCTCCGCAAATGACTTTCTCATAAATGAGCCTCCACAAACTGCATCAACAACAGGTTTAGTAACATAATTCAAAGACCTAGAAAAGACCTATTTAAGATACCTTTCGATAAGATCATGGTTTGGGCATTTCTTCTACTTTTGGCTGAACCTCCACCAAGTATCATGCATTGCTTCTCTTGGTAGCTGCTTGTGTGTACTAATCTCGTCTTTCATCTGCAGCTCTTTTGATTCTGGAAGAATCGTTCCATGAAAGCTTTCTTTAACTCATTCCAAGTTCTGATGGAGTCATCTGGCATCTCATTCAACCAGTTAGTCGCCTTTTCAGTAATAGACAATGGAAACAACCTCAATCTCATTGTTGTTTGGTTGACCCCAGGAATATCTTGTGGCTTACAGATAGCCATAAAATTTATCAAGTGCTGATTAGCATCATCACCAGCTGCACCTCTAAATATACCTTTCAAGTTCAGCAATTGGATTATGGTGCTGGTGATTGTGAACTTAACACCTGGGGGTAGTACAGGTAACACTATGGCTCCAGTGGCTCTAGCTCCATCCAAGCCAGCATCATATTCTTCATACATCATATGAGCTGGATATTGAGCTCTACCTCTTTGGGCTATTGGTTGGCGCTGGGGATGGACTACTCCTTCCTCCCCTTTGTTCTCCTCTACTACCCTAGGTTGATTGATTCCATTATTTTGCTGGAAACCTATCCTAGGTTGATTGATTCCTGTCGTTTGATGTACATTCCTTGCAACATCAATCTCAGTTTCTAGTCCCAGTCTGTATCTCTGAGCCTCTAGTTCTTGTGCATTAACCATCTTTCGAAGAGTTCTCTAAAATTCAGGGTCGTAAGGAAGCAATGGGGCTCCGTTCCTTCTAGTGTTGGGCATGCACAATCTGACTCTCCTGAAAGAGACAAAAACACCAAACAAAATGTAAAGTTAGAAAATATAACCACAATCAAATAAAAGCTAGTAAAACACTTCTGAATTGAAATTCCTTGGCAGCAGTGCCAAAATTTAATACGTCCAAACTTACACTCCAAATAAGAAGTGTAAACGGTCGTTGTCAATTTACAAAACTCAACTAGAGTTGAGGTCGATCCCACAAAGAATTTATTTATAGAAAAAGTTTAACTGTTGCGTTTACTCAATTGTCGTTGCTATTTCCTAAACAAATACCATGGAAAGTAAATTGGGTTTGATTGAAATGTATTTTACCACCAACACTTGCAATCAAAACTTAGTTACACAGTTCACAGACGATCTCGTTGTAAATTTTATTCAATTAATTTAAAGAAACCAAGTTTTGTGTTCACTATGACATCAATTATACCGCTCTCCCGTAATTTGAGTGTCAGGTAAATCAATGTTTACAGAACCTTTGCAAGTTTAATTAATCTAACGCTTCTCAGCCTAATCAGATGATATTAACTTTAATTCTCTTGAACTTAAAGTGTTATCAATATTGGACTTCGCTTAATTTGGTATGGTGTTAAAGATATCTTCTCTCGAACTCCAACTTTAACTCCAATTCATTAACTTAGTTTAGCTTTTTCCTAACTGGTGCTTTTCTCTCGAACAAACACTAGATACAGGCTTGTCTAAAGCGTGACTCAATCGACTAAAATGATAATGAAAGATGTAAACTACATGTTGTAAACAAAGACTACCTTTTACTAGTTTTACGAAATTATAACTAGAATATCGTCATAGATCCCACACACCCAGCCGTGGTATTTAGCCACTCATGTTTTTATGTAAAGAATAAGTAATGGATAATGAAAACATGTTAAGAAATACTTACGAAAATAATTGGTAAATCAACAACTACTTAATAATCTGATAATCGAATCCACACGTCCAACTGATAATAATCCAAATCCAAAATCTAAAGCTAAAAGTAATACTGTGTTCTTAGTCGTAAAACATAAGATGAAGAATAATAATTCAAAAATGACCTAAAGTAGTTCAAAAATAAAATGTTAAAAGTGAGTCCTAATCGAACTAGGACTGAATTGTCGGGCATTTTCACGGCCACTACCACGACTCGTCAGGGGTTCATGGTCCGTGAAGCCTTCCGTGGTCTTCCCTTGGACTTCCCAAAGTTTGGGTCTTCAATGATACCCACTGGAACAGGGACTACGAATTGCACCATGGTTCGTAGCAAGGACCACGGCCCGTCATGGTGTCCGTGGTTTTCACTTGATTCCAGAATTCTTCCAGATCTTCCTTGCTTCCACACTGGTTCAACTCCACGGTCTGTGGTAAGAGCAATGGCCCGTGGAACCTTCCGTGGTTGTCACTTGGTTATTACTCTTTTTCATCTTCTCAAGGCCAACACTGCTTCACTTTCACGAGCTCAACCACGGTCCTTAATGGAGGTCACGGTCCGTGAAGTTGTCGGTGAACTTTACTTCGAATCATCATCATTTTGCAGTTTCTTTTTCATTTTCTATACCAACCAGATTTTTGCCTACACATTCAACAAACCTATCAAATAGTACAACATTTCACTTAATTCCAGTGTTAGTTCATAGTTCTTAATCTTCAAATGTGCCACGATTTCACAGCACATCAATGCAACCTGATACTTCAATGGTGGATGATGAGACACTTGATCAAAGCTCATAATCTGAAAGAACCAGATCCCTTGGAACGACCGAACAAACTTGAAAGTCATGATTGGTGGGTGCAACGTAATCATTTCAACAGGACTGTTGGCCAAGAATTCTGGTATCCGAGACTTCAGGGTTTAAGAGAAGAAAATGTGCAATGGTCAATAAAATGTCTAGTGGTGACAAAGCAAATGGTGATTCGAGCGCAAAAGGTCCCTTACTTGATAATTTTTTGGATTAAGAGGGACTAGACCATATTCTCCCTATCGAGTCCTTAGACAACTAGGAGGGAAATAGGAGATTCCCAAAACCGTGGACATGAGGAAATTTGCAACCGATCATGAAAATGGATGAATCTCCTATATTGAAGACATACGTAGAACATGGAAGACTCGAAGAGTATTGGGTGAGCCGGTACCAAACAAGTTCCGTCCTGAATGTTCTAAGGATTACAAGAATGGTTATAGAAGAGCCTCGCTGGAACTATCGAGTTTGTTCCAAACGTTCCCCATATTATTGTAGATGTTAGGGCCAAACATCAAATCCAACTTCATCGACTCCAAGAGAAATATGATAAGAATGATTTGGATCATCGGCGCTGACATTCAGAAGATGCCAGGGTCATAACTCAGTTGAAGCAAGAGTTACAAAGGGCAAGGCAATTCATATCAGAATTTGATGATAGCATGGAACAATAGATTCAGTCGGTAGAGAAGTTCAGACATCAGAAAGGGGCTTGGTTGGCTAGAGATCACCTATGGGCGAACATATATGCTATGTGGGAAGAAGTCAGCATCGCCAAGAGAACTAGACTTGGTGAAAGTTCAGGAGGAGCTTAAAGCCTATTATCGTCCCCTGCGTGAGATTTCTTTCATTTGTACTTCGTTTTGTTATTGTCTCCTTTTTGAACTCATCTCCCCATTTATATGTTGTAAAACATTATTCTGAATGATATTAATGAAATTTTTAGGGGGATAATGAATTAGCTTAAAAAGAAATATACATCCTTCAATTCGCTAGGCCTACCATTGGCACAAAAAGGTCACACATATGTTTAGGACGCGATATTTGTTTGTTTCATGTGTGCTTTAACTATTTATGTGATGTGTTGCTTTGAATGAGGACATTTTTAGCCCACTCCTTTTCAAAAAAATTCCAAAAATCCCTACAATACCAAATACAAGTCACTACTAAAATGTCTGACCAAAATTCCATGAGTCTTGAGTTTCTCAGCCAAAAATAAAATCCTACTACCAAATCCTAAAACACTGCTTTATTATCTCAGGAAAGGTGAAATTGCTACTTAGATGGAAAAAGGCAAGAATATCGAGGTGAAGACGACTGAGGAGAATTTAAGGATGAAACTGTGTCGATTCAAACAAGAGATTTGAGAAATGGGAGAAAGAAGAATAGAAGTAGAACTAGCCACCACAGTTGCGCAAGCCAAAAGTGCAGGACTAGACGCCGAGTTGGCAGCTAAGATGGCAAGATATGCTATCATGAACGAAGAGACGACTGTTATGCGAAAGGAACATGATGTCTTCAACAATGATATAACCATGAGGCTTCAAAAGCTACGTGGAAAGTACTTTTTCTTCAACGAAGAGGCCAACGTAAGTGGTCTCGAAGGTACAGGACCTGAAGCTGTTAAAGAAGAACCTGAGGAAGAAATCGTCTACAGGCCTCCTTTCCAGGGACGTTGGAAAGAGGGGAATGAGAAAATCACCCTCAAGGCATACCCGCAGGAATATAGCGTGGGAGCAAAAGTCGTCCCATGTGCTTTCATTTACGAGCATCTTCAGACTGAACGCATCCTGAAACCCCTCAAGTGAGCCACTTCTGAGGGTGAGCTGGGGGACGTACGTAAGACATGTGCTTACCATCTAGAACGAAATGGGCATACAACAGAATAATGTGTGGAGCTTAAGACCAAGATCCGCAACTTAATCAGGATTGAGAAAATCCCTCATAAGTGGGGTGACAACACTCTCCTTACCTGTGACCAATCGGAGCCCAGTGTACCGGTCACATAACATATTGTATTCTACTGTCACTTTTTCACGCATTTTAAGAGATCACTATTAGATATATATTGTGAGTTGGTTCGAAAGGGGGTCTTGACCCCTATCAAATTAGATGATGAAACATTTGATCCCGTTGGGATTGAAATCTGGAAACCATGCCCTTATCATGACGCCATAGATCACAGCGTTAGAATGTGCCTCGAGTTCTGCTATGAGCTGGAGTCCTTAATCAACAAGGGAAGGATCCAAGTCGAGTTTACCCCTCGTGATT
Organism: Solanum paucissectum; assembly: GCA_029582445.1. Classification (NCBI taxonomy): domain Eukaryota; kingdom Viridiplantae; phylum Streptophyta; class Magnoliopsida; order Solanales; family Solanaceae; genus Solanum; species Solanum paucissectum. The sequence goes on along the minus strand of JAJONZ010000978.1, from coordinate 22,559 downwards.
AGTGCGACAATCAGAAGAAGAAGCTTTGATGAGAGCACAATCTATCTTTTATGAGCTTTATTGTATGTTTTTTCACTTTCCTTGTAATCTTCAAGAAATGAATGAATGAAAATCAGAATTTCCTTTTGTATTCGAACTACGTCGGGCCTGAATTCTCCTTGGGAGATACGTAGGCAGCCTTTCAAGGCCCGACCCCTATCTTTTTAAAATTTTCTTTTCCCCCTTTTATCCTACAAGGAAACATTGAATTCACATCAACAGATGCCGAGAGATGCATCAAGAAGACCTTAGCTCAACACAATTTAACCTTTCTGAGTCACTAGCCTCAAAATAAAATGAGCAGATTCTCGCTTGTTCAAAAATTAGTCCCCATTATTTGTGGGTTAACATGTTCTCAAACGAAGCAACTCTTACGTGTTTATATGCCCTCTATGTGATATTTTGCATTATTTATACTGAATCAAAACTAAAATATTTTCCTTTGAGTTATTTTTCTTCTACAGGTACTTAGAACTGGTCTGTGTCCATAAGTTGGCTGATCATTCCTATTTTACAAGATCAAAAGCTCCTAAGGATTCCTTCCCCGGTTAGAATTCTCGAAAAGAAAAATCAACAATGAAGAGATTGGCCTTACTGATGTTTTTGTGGCTCAACCCGTTGTTATTGATCAGAACGAATTGATTATGCAGTTGATGCAGTAGATCACCGAGATGCGGGTCGAAATGTAGAGAAGGAAAGATCTGCCTAATCCAGTTTTTGCTTTCAATGCTCCAGCAAACGGAGGGCCTCCACTTCACTTTCCTTCTTCAAACGCAGAACAAGTTCAAAACCTGCCCTTCAGTCCCGCTCAGAATCCCTCAATCATCGACCTAACCACCCAAAATCCCCATTATGCCTCTGTCTCTTACCAGGCACCACCTCTTCCTCAAAATACCAACCCTCAAGCGCCACTTCATCCTCAAAGTACCAACCCCCAAGAGCCACTCCCTCCTCAAAATGCCAACGTTCAAGCTTGTCCGCCCCCTCAAAACCAAAACTTTAGCCACCCGTACACTTCCCTCCACCACCAAAATTAGTACACCAGCCCCTAGACTTTCCCTCAAAACTATCAAGCCCCTCAAAATGCCCAGAGTCCCTCCATTTCTCCACCCCTACCTCAAAAAGCCACTTTCCAAATCCCAGTCCCTAATGAGCATGACGCCAATGTTCTGAGCTCGATCATTAAGAGGAGCAAGAGAGAGTGGAAGTCAAAGGAAGAGGCAGCCAAACTGGATATGAAGGAAGAGATTTTAAAGGCCGTGAAAGAGTTACAATGTATTCCTGAAGTCGTTGGTTTGAGTTATGAAGATTTATGCATTCATCCGAATTTGGACCTCCCGTAAGGGTTCAAGGTGCCAAAATTCGACGTTTTCGAAGGAATAGGGAACTCCTTAGCGCATCTGAAGGCATACTATGACCATCTCGTGGGAGTTGGAAGAGATGAAGTTTTACTAATGCAGCTTTTTAGCTGAAATCTGAGTGGAGAGGCTCTTGAATGGTTTACATCTCATGAAACAAGACAGTGGCCTAGCTGGAATACCCTGGCTAAGGACTTTATCGAACAATTCACCTACAATGTAGAGATCGTTCCTGATCGTTATTTCTTAAAGAAAATGAAGAAAAAGTCAACTGAGAGTTAGAGGGAATTTAGGTATAGATGGAGAAATGAGGCAGCTAGAGTTCGGCCTCCTATGTCTGAGAAAGAAATTGTTGAAGTGTTTGTGTGGGTTCAAGAGCCTGAATTTTATGATAGAATCATATTGCTCGTTGGAGCAAAGTTTGTTGAGATAGTCAAAGTAGGCGAGACTATCGAAGATGGATTAAGAACCGGGAAGATTGCCCGTGTTGCTGCCTCACCCGGATCCTCGGATTTGTTGAAGAAGAAAAGAAAAGATGTGTCTTCTATCTCTTATGAGGGGAAAAAGACCCCAAGGAAATCCTCATCATACCAAGGTCGTTCTCGACCTTCACAGAGTTCGTACCCAGTTTGTTATGCACATGATGATTACCAAAATGCCCCTCCCCCAGTTATCAAAATACCCCTTCCCCGAGTTATCAAAATACCCCTTCTCCCAGTTATCAAAATACTCCCTCTCTAGTTTATCAAACTCCACCTCATCACTATCGAAACGTCGCCCCAAACTGTGCTAACATTCAAGCAAATTACCAAACCCCTCCCCCAGTGTACCAAACAACAGCTCCACTTTACCAAAATACCCCCTTGAACTACCAAGCTCCACAACCAAATTACCAAACCAACTCATATCTGAGATATCAAACCCCTTGTCCAAATGCTCCAAATTATCGTCAAATGTCTCCTCCTCAACAAGGCAATTACGATACCTCCCGTCCTAGAATTGAGAAGAAGCCCGCTATAATTTTCACTGCGCTCATTAAAAGCCAAACAAAGTTGTTCGAGCGTTAACTGCTGCAGGATATATTCATCCAGTGGGGCCTAAGCCGGTTGACACTAGCTCAAAATTTTACAAACCTGATTAGAGGTATGCATATCACTCCAACGGTGTTGGGCATGATCCCGAGGACTGTATCAACCTAAAGCACAAGATCCAAAACCTGATTGACCAGAAAGTGGTCTCTCTCCAAACAGTCGCACCCAATGTCAATAGTAATCCTTTGCCAAATCATGAAGGCGTCACTATCAATATGATAGAGACGGATGAGGATTGGTGAGCGACAAAGGTAATAGTTTTGATCGATCCTGATGAAATTGAGAGGGCAGTAGCTTCGTTGAGCATTAAAGAGAAGAAAAAATTTGTGATTCTGACACCTGAGAAGGCTGTTGCCTTGGTGCCAAGAAAAACTCTTACCCAATCGAAGTTTGTGACTGCCATGGCTGTTACCCAGGGTATGACTAGATCGGGCAGGTGCTACACACTAGAAGAGCTAGCCCAGAGAGTGCAGAAAAAAGATATGTCTAAAAGGCTGATTAGTGAAGCCGAAGCAGAAGAGTTCTGGAGAAAGATTCAACCAAAAGATTACTCGATTGTGAAGCATCTGGAGAAAACACCAGCTCAGATTTCTGTGTGGGCCCTGCTGATGAGTTCACAACTGCATAGGCAAGCTTTGATGATACTTATGAACCTGTGGGTACTAACAACAACAATCTGGCGGCCATGATAAACCAAGTCGTTCGAGGACACCGCATCATTTTCTATGACAAAAAGCTGCCCTTTGAAGATAAGATGCACAACAAAGCTCTGCACGTCACCATTATGTGTCGAGACAAGATAATAAATCGCATCTTGGTCGATGACGGATCCGGTCTTAATATTTTCCCACTTTCAACTCTGAGGCAGCTAAAATTTGACTCGGGAAAGCTTCACCAGAACCAAGTCAATGTGAGGGATTTTGATGGAGTGCAAAGAGACACGTTGGGTGCGATAAACTTGGATATTCAGATGGGTCATGTAGAATTTAATATGGAGTTCTAGGTGTTGGATATCAACACCAGGTACAATTTACTTTTAGGAAGACCGTTTATCCGCATGGCTGGGGGCTGTGCCTTCTACCCTTCACCAACTAATGAAATTTGTTTGGAAGGACCATGAATTAGTCATTTATGGTGAAGGGAGCCATTCCAATGGGTATGCGCCGATCGTTGATAATGTCTCTCAAGGTTGTGATTTCTACCTGGTGGAGCTGGTAAATGTCATCGGTGATGACTTGGCTCCACAACCTCCTATGCCTTCTGTGTACAAGATGATTGCTACTATTATGCTCCAGAGCAGTTTCGAACAAGGTTTCGGATTGGGGAAGCATTTTCAAGGAATTGTTGGGCCTATCCAAATTTCTGCCAAAGGAGCAAAGTTTGGTTTGGGGTATGTCCCCACAGATGATGAAGCAGAGATGAAGAACAAGAGTGTTGATCAAGCATTAGTCACGCCAATTCCTCATTTGTACCAATCATTTCCAGTACGAGAGTATGTCGACGATGGTGGTCTCGAGGAAGGAATTTGGGGCCTTTTTAAGGAGATTGATGCAATCATCGAGGAAGAGGCTGGGACATCGGGCATCTGTGATGCAGAACCTGAGAAGCAATTGTAAAATTGGACCTCCACACCGCTCCTGATTTCTCGTGCAGCTTGGTAGAAAATACATGTGTTTATGTATGTTTTTAAATTGGTGGCAGTCCGAAAGAGGCTTGAGATCTACCCTTTATGAAGTTTTTACTTGTTTGAGTTTTTTTAAAATTCCCCCGTGATGTTTAAAAAGGCGAAAGCCCTTAGCCATGGCCAAAGTTTGTGCTTATTTTTCAATTTAAATGAAAGCCTCTTTTATCGAAAATTTGTTTACTTATTTGTTTACATTTTACTTTCCTGACTTTGTTCGTTTATGATTTCAGTAATAATAATTTAAAACCTCTCAATGTCCGAGTGAACAAAATGAGGCAGGTGATGACGAATGCGAGGAATATGAAAAATGAAATGAGGTACCTGAACATGTTGCTGAAGAGTTTCGACAATTTGAGAATCAACACAAGCCAAATCTTGAAGAAACTGAGACTGTGAATCTCGGAGATGAGAAATGTGTCAAAGAAGTCAGAATCAGTATCCATCCGACCGAAGCTCAAAAAAGGGACCTGGTTTGTTTGCTTAGAGAATACATTGATGTATTTGCCTGGTCTTACAAAGATATGTCGGGGCTGAGTACGAATATGGTGTCCCATAAGTTGTCGATTAATCCAGATTTCAGTCCAGTAAAACAAAAGACTTGGAAGTTCAAGCCTGAGTTGAGTTTAAAGATCAAAGAAGAGATTACCAAACAGATCGAGTCTCAAGTAGTTGAAGTGATGCGGTAACTGACTTGGTTAGACAACGTTGTTCCGATTGCCAAAAAAGACGGAAAGATCAGAATTTGTGTCGATTATAGAGATCTCAACAAAGCTAGCCCGAAGGATAATTTTCCATTGCCAAACATTCACATTCTCATTGATAACTGTGCTAAGCATGATATACAGTCATTTGTGGATTGTTATGCGAATTATCATCAGATTCTAATGGACGAAGAAGATGCAGAAAAGACAGTCTTCATTACACCTTGGGGTGTATATCAGTATCGGGTGATGCCTTTTGGTCTCAAGAATGCCGGTGCTACTTATATGCGGGATATGACAACCATCTTTCATGATATGAATTACAAGGAGATTGAGGTATATGCAATGATGTCATAATCAAATTCCGCGAGAGTTCGGATCACTTGACTCACTTGAGAAAGTTCTTTGATCGCCTGCGTCGATACAATTTGAAGTTATATCCTGCCAAATGTGCTTTTCGAGTGCCAGCTGGCAAGCTGTTGGGATTTATAGTCAGCAGGAGGGGCATTGAGCTTAACCCTGACAAGATCAAGGCGATCTAAGAATTACCTCCTCCGAAGACCAAGAAAGAGGTAATGAGTTTTCTGGGAAGGTTGAACAACATCAGTCGATTTATAGCTCAGTCCACCGTGGTGTGTAAGCCAATCTTCAAGTTGTTGAAAAAAGATGCTTTGACCAAGTGGACTGGAGAATGTCAAACTGCTTTTGATGCCATCAAGAACTATTTGTCCAATCCACCGGTATTGGTTCCTCCACGGGAAGGGAGTCCATTGTTGTTGTATCTGTCCATCTCGAATAACGCATTTGGATGCGTGCTTGGTCAACATAATGAAACTGGGAAGAAGGAGCGAGCCATCTACTACTTGAGCAAGAAATTCACTCCATATGAGGTTCGTTACACTCTTTTGGAGAGAACATGTTGTGCTTTGACGGGGATTGCTCAGAAGTTGAGATATTAGTTGTCTTATTATACCACATACCTTATTTCTAGGATGGACCCATTGAAGTATATTTTCTAGAAGGCGATGCCGACCGGAAAGTTGGCTAAATGGCAAATGCTTTTGAGTGAATTTGATATTGTGTATGTGAGTCAGAAAGCGATAAAAGCCCAAGCCTTGGCTGATCATCTTGCGGAGAATCCGGTTGATGAAGAGTATGAACCGCTCAAGACTTACTTCCCCGATAAAGAAGTTACATTTGTGGGTAAAGATATTTCTGAAGCATACCCTGGTTGGAGAGTATTCTTTGATGGAGCGGTGAATCACCAAGGAAAAGGTATCGGAGCGGTCTTAGTGTCAAAAACCGGTCAGCACTATCCTATGGCAGCTAACTCCGATTTAATTGCACGAACAATATGGCAGAATACGAGGCTTGTATCCTTGGTCTGAAGATGGCAATTGATATGAACGTTCATGAACTGTTGGTTATTGGAGATTCAGATTTTCTAATTCACCAAGTTCAAGGAGAATGGGCCGTGAAAAACCCAAAGATCACGTCGTATGTGCAGTATATACAGAAGGTGTGCAAGAGATTTCGCAAGAATGAATTCAGACACAATCCAAGGACACAGAATGAGTTGGTCGATGCTCTTGCCACCATCGCATCAATGATTAAACATCCAGATACAAGCTATATTTATCCAGTGGATATAGAGGTAAAAGAGCAGCTTATCCATTGTTCACATGTTGAGGCAGAACCAGATGGTTTGCCTTGGTATTTTGACATCAAGAAGTATTTAGAGACCGGGACATATCATGAGAATGCAACATTCAACCAGAAGAAGTCGATACGTTGTATGGCATTGCTTTTCTTTGCAAGTGGGGAAATCCTTTATAGGAGAACTCCAAATTTAGGTCTTCTCAGATGTGTTAATGCTAGTGAAGCTGCGAAGCTTCTGGAACAGATACATGCGGGAGTTTGTGGTACTCACATGAATGGACTCACTTTGGCGAGGAAGATCCTTCGAGCCGGTTACTTTTGGATGACTATGGAACATGATTGTTGCAAACTTGTGCAGAAATACCATAAATGTCAAGTGCATGGTGATTTAATTCGAGTGTCTCCTCACGAACTTAATGCTATGAGTTCACCTTGGCCGTTCGTAGCGTGGGGCATGGATGTCATTAGTCCCATAGAGCCAGCCGCCTCTAATGGACACAGATTCATTTTGGTTGCCATTGACTATTTTACCAAGTTGGTAGAAGCAGCTTCATACAAGTCGGTGACCAAAAAAGTTGTAGCTGATTTTATTCGCAACAATTTGATATGTAGGTTTGGAGTACCAGAATCCATCATTACTAATAATGGAGCGAATCTCAACAGTCACTTGATGAGAGAAATATGTGAACAATTCAAGATTACTCACCGGAACTCAACCGCCTATCGTCCTCAAATGAATGGAGTTGTAGAAGCCGCCAACAAGAACATCAAGAAGATTTTGAGGAAAATGATTGACAATTATAGAGGTTGGCACGAGATGTTTCCATATGCTTTGTTGGGATACAGAACAACAATTAGGACGTCAATCGGAGCAACTCCATACTTATTAGTGTATGGAACAGAAGCGGTTATACCTACCAAACTGAAAATACCTTCATTGAGAATCATCCAAGAAGCTGAATTAAGTGATGCTGAATGGGTTCGCAAGCGGATTGACCAGCTAACATTGATCGATGAGAAGAGAATGGTTGCTGTTTGTCATGGTCAACTTTATCGATAGAGAATGACTCGTGTTTTCCATAAGAAAGTAAGAGCCAGGATATTTGAAATTGGCCAGTTGGTTCTCAAAAGTATTTTCCCTCATCAGGATGAGTACAAAGGGAAATTTGCACCAAATTGGCAAGGACCCCACATGGTTCGCAAAGTATTATCTGGAGGTGCCTTGGTCTTGTCAGAGATGGATGGCACCGAATGGTCAAAACCGATCAACTCAGAGATACTATGTGTGAAGCTTTAGTTTGTATTTCTGTTATTTCCTTGTAATCGTTCTATTCGCTTGTAATTTCTTTGTTTAGAATCTATCCCTAAGTAATGAACTACGTCTGACTTGAATTCTCAAGAATTAGATACGTAGGCGGTCTATGTCGGCCTCGATCACCCATTTATCCCTTTTTAATGTTTCCTTTTGTACTTGAACTACGTTCAACCTGAATTCTCAACAATGAGATACGTAGGAGGCCTATGTCGGCCTCGGTCGGTTCCTTAGTTAAATTTCTTAATTTTGTTAATCTTTGACGGGGAACTACGTTTGACCTGATTCCTGCATCAACGGGATACGTAGGTGCCATAACGGCTCGATCATATCTCCCCTAAGATTTCTATCTTTCTTTACCATAGAAATCGGGATAGAATTTCTGAGAGGGACTCAAAAATTCTCAAGAAGAGTATTTCTCCAGCAAAGTCAAGACCAAAGTTATTTTGAGATTTGCAACTGGGACATAATTCGCTCACCAACAGTTCAACATACGCCAAGACAATTAACTGGGACAGAAATTTTTGAGGATGCCCTCAAAAATTTCAAGAAGGTTCACCGATACTTTACAACAACTTTGAATACTTCCCAGCAAGTAATCAGATAGACCTCGAGACATCGACTTCAAAGACGTTCACTAAGCTTAACGTGACATGACACTTGGCAATGACCTTTTCCAAATATTACTTTTTCGAAAAAATCTATTTTCCTTGAAAATTTTCTTTCCTGTTCCAATTGTTTTGCATAAAATTATTTTATCCTATCTATCAAGAGGCGGGAGATCGGAGAAGTCAATCAGAGAGAGCAAAACAAGGAGGAGACAATTGAAGAGATCGACACAGAACATTTCACTTTAAACTAACAATTTTTCTATGGATGTAGGAAAATTTTAAGTTTCTTATACCAAAGAGTTGGGAATATGAGTAACATTATTTTATTCAAATTCTCAGCAAAGCAAGGCTCATAATGAACATTGCAACTATGTTCGGAGATGGAACAAACGAAAATCACAAAGAGAGCAATATTATTATTCTCCACCAACTAAAATACCTGGAAGACGTCTATCTACATTATATTATCAGATATGATAATATTCTCACCTTGAAGGCTATTTATATTGTATTGTCGATTGAGACAATACCACTACCCGGAGAGTCAATTATATCGTATTGTCAAATGAGATGATACCACTACTCCGAGGGTCATTTTATTGTATTGTCATTGCGACGATACCGTCACCCAGAAGATACCCAGAACATCACCTACGTTGCTCGGTGAAGCATCATCTTCGTTCGGTATCGGGGATGGCATCATCAAAAGATTCATGCATTGCAAGAGAAAGAAGTCATGCATTGCAAGAGAAAGAGGCAGGCATAACAAGAAAAGGAAATCATGTACTGCAAGAGAAAGAGTCATGCATTGCAAGAGAAAGAAATCATGCATTGCAAGAGAAAGAGGCATGCATAGCAAGAGAAGGAAATCATGTACTGCAAGAGAGAGAGTCATACATTGCAAGAGAAAGAAGTCATGCATTACAGGAGAAAAAAATCATGCATAGCGAGAGAAAGATTCATGCATCGCAAGAGAAGGAAATCATGCATAGCAAGAGGAAGAAATCATGTATAGCCAGAGAACACAACTATGCATCACAAGAGGAAGAATCATACATCGTAGATAAAGAGTCATGCATCGCAAGAGAAAGATTCATGCATCGCCAGGAAGGAAACCATGCATCGCGAGAAAATCAACATCGATTGCATCATTGTCATTTGCAAGAATATTTTAAGAGAATCGTTAATAATGACGTCAAGAGAAACTATCAACATATTACATCTGCCTACTTTATTGCTTCGACATCGAAAGAAGAGTGAGTTGAAAATTATATTGCAAATATAATATACAAGCTTTATTTGCTTTACGTCAAACCCGATGAAGTTGATGTCACTGTTCAAGAAGAGAAATTAAGTGTCAACACGGTAAAAGACAATATCTCTCCATTTGAATTGCACTTTTATCCTAATGAGTTTTATTTCAATCTTTATCGAGAGCATCCGAGAGGATGAATTCTCAAAATAAACCACAGGTGCGGACGACATCAAAAAGGATGCAGCACAACGTGGAACTCTTTCTTAGCAGCGAACTGTGACATAGTCCAAAGAGGAGTGCCAAACTCTAAGGACGTGAGCAGAGGAGCGACTTCTACCACAATCAAACCACACCCCTATCAGAAGGCATGTGGGTTTATCTTTGGGTTTGTCAGTTTCAGTTTCGCATCCGAAAATCTTTGGTTTCTACCGGAAGCAGCTTTCCAATCGGAGTGATAATGCACCAAGAGCTTTGGAAATTATGTTCGTGCAAGTTCTTAAGTATGGGTGTGAAGCGCGCCACATTCATGGCTAATAGGTTGCAAGCGTATTTTTCATACTCGATTTACCTTGTCACTCGTCCTGAACCAAAGGATATCTTAGCATAAGAGATTTCATTTTCAACCGATCGAGTCGAATTACAAGCAGCCTGATTTCCTAAGTTAAGGAATATGTAGGCGAGCTCAATGTTGAAAACTCGGTTGTGTTCCAACATTCGCTGTTAAATCTTATTCTCAAGCATTTCGGTACCTCCATAATTCAATATCGGGATGACTTATGAATTCTTTCAGAATCGTGCGTTAAATCAAGTGTATCGAACTACAAGTGGCCTGAATTCTCAAATAGCTTGAGATATGTAGGAAACCCATTTTCGAGGTTCGGCCATCATTCCTAAAGTCCGTACCAAAATACCTTTTTCAGAAAAGATGAAGGTGTGGTCGGTCAAAATTGGATTCGTCAATTTCATTTTCCTCGAATTTCTTGCATCAATCCGAGTAAAACGAGGGACAGTTGTTGACACCTAATTTTGACCCTCCCCAATAAGAATTAACTTTTGAGCTTCTTAATTTCACATGATTTGGAATAATTATTTTTACAAAAATTAAAATAAATATATATATATATATATATATATAATTTTATTTTTAAGTTCTGAAGAAATTTTAGTCATTTTTTATAATTTTAAAACAATGTATATATTTTGATATAATTTTGTATGTAATTATTACATTTTTTACGAACATTCAAAAAATCATTTCAAGAAGATGTTACTTTTTTTTAGTGTTTTGTTAATTAGCTCATTTAATAGTAGTTTATATTTTTGAATCAATTATTTCACAAGTAAGTTAATTATTTTATTTTGTTAAGATTAAGAAGCTTGTAAATTAATTATATTAATTCATCATATTTAATTATTAGCCAAATTTGTCCCAATTTGCCAAGTTTGGCTATATTTGTAATTTTAAATTGGCTAATTTTGCAACTCATTTGGCCAAGTCTTAAATTACAAATCCAATCCCTTCCTTACAAATTATTTCAACCCTTTCAGGCCAACTTTGGGCCTTGATTTCAGCAAAATAACTGACCCAACAATACAATATCAATACTAAATACTAAAAGAACCCAGCACATTCCAGCAGCCCATTCCTTTAATCAACCCAAAACATCTACAACAACCCTTTAGCCGCAAGACCAGCCTACTTTTGAGGCAACTCAATTCCAATTTTCTTTTTCCAATTCTCTAGCACACCCAATCCCCTTGACCCTGCCCATTTATATTCAACAAAAGACCCAGAACGTTCACAATACATACAACAGGCATACCAAAATGACCCGACTCCCAAAATAGTTGCTCATTCTTCTTCTTTTTCACACGACAAACCCATCGTCCTCACTAGTGCGAGATGATGCCACGTCGAGAACAAGACGAGTGATTTGATCGAAGTCGTCCATCGCCCTTTTTTCTTCCGGAATGGGATGAATTTTCAGAGAAAAGGATGTTTCCCTTAAATGGTGAAAGTTTGGAGTTTGATTTTTTTTTATGGGCCTCGTCCCCATCCGAAAATCTCCTACCTATTCACCCAATTTTGCCCTAATTTCGTCTATAAATAGTTCCTTATCCTTCAATATTTGTGGTGGGAAATTTTTAAGAGGGAGTTAGCCTAAAAGATGAAAACTCACTGAATATATCCAGTTATCTGTTACGTACAAATTTTTGAACGTTAAAGACCATAATCCAGATTCTTGTGTAGTGTTTGTTCTTGTTCACTTCGGCTTTGGTCCTCGGAATCCTTGGAGTAGTATTCCGGTGGTGAAGTTGTTGTTTTCCTTGCTCGTTTGTTATCCCAGTTTAACTGCTCGAAAGAAGGTAATGCCTCCTCCCTTATGATATTCTCTTCGCCTCTTCTTATGTCTCGCAATGATTTTATTCGATGCCGGAAAAGCCTTGTGATATAGATGGTTCGCTGTTAAGTGTTGATTGAGTGTTACTTTGATATGGTGTATTTGTTCTTAATAGATTTCAGTGATTTGACCTTAAGGTCGAGCTAATCCATGTTTATTACTGTTGCTTCCCTACTTATTTTTCGGAATTGTCGTAGCTATTTTTCTTTGAGTGCACTTGTTTTGATGCTGTCGAATTTGTTTTTTTTTGTTTTAGCTGTCTATTAGCATTAAGAGTCTCTTTCATCTCGCTATTGCGATGTTGATTCAGAATCTTGGAATTAGTTAATATAGAGATTGAATGTTGTTATATCTATTGTCCATTAGACACGACAACTCGTTCTTCTCTCTTCTAATTTTCATGATTGTTCTATTCCTTAGCATAGTTGTTTGAGTCAGCTCTCATCTTCTTATTGTTTAAAGTTTCTTATATTGAAGGTCGATCGGGTTCTATGCTAAGTGTGTCTTTGTTTCACCTAAATGAAGAGTCAATCCCAGTCCTTTTATAATTATGGCTTGTTGTTTCGGCATGATAGTCTTAATCACTGGTTCAAGCTCATTTTCTGTATCGATCAATTTAGATTTTTCGACTGGGGATGTCTGTTTAAAATTTGCTCAAATGACTCACCTGCCTGAACTTTTTTCCTTTGATTGGTCTTAGTTTGTTATGTCTAAAAGGTTATCCCTGAAATTTAAGTTTGGTTTGCATTTTGACTTCTTTGGTTACTGTAATTGTTTTCTAACCCTCATTTCGTATCTTCGTAAACTTGATTTAAATACCTTTAGCATCAAAATCTGCATAGGGTGCTGTTTTGCGTGAATCTCTGCCCATCTTTGGCTTATTAATTTTGTTAAAAATGCTTACACTTGCAATTTTGAGTCGGTATAAGAATCTGAGTTTCTTATTATTATTTTTCTAATTTTGGTTTTGTTGGAATTTAGTCCTCAAGACCGTTCGAAACATGATTTCCATTGGTATTATCCTTTCATGTGTGTAGTCTGTCAGCCCCTGTATTCCGTGTGAACTTCATCGGCTTGATTTCGCCATATTTGTGGCTCTTATTTCAGAATAGAAGAACCAGCCCTTTTCTTTCCTTTGGTTCATAAGTTTCTTCTGGAAATGGCTTTATTTACTGTTAAACCATGACTGATTCATTAGCATGCTCTCTTTACATTCCTAATTATTTGTTGAATGCTAATCAGTTGTTTATTAAGAGATGTTCCGCTCCCGTAGTGCCCATATATGATTCTCTTGCGGACTTTTTTTTGGGGGCATATGCATATACGTGTTTGTATTTTCTAAATGTTTGTTTCCTTCCAACAGTTTAGTGTCAAATCTTAGTCCCTTAAATTTGTTTTTATCATCCAATGGTCAGTCATCCTTCTGCTTAAGTGGTCTTGTTATTGTTAAAATCTTAAGTTTTACTCTGCTTGATTAATTCTTGCCAATTGTTGATTCAATTCATTCTGTCTATCCTAAAATTATATGTTATTTTTGGTCTAATAGTTGGTTTCGTTGTGTTTTAGTTTTGAACTAGCCAACAGTTTATATTAAGTCATATTTTAATCGTTTTCTCCATTATTGCAAGTATTAATTTGGTTTTCTTTGTTTGTTGTATGACCACCTCTTTGAGTCCACAACGGACTTCTCTTTCCTGCATTTCAGAGTCGAGCCATAAAGACTTTATTTTATCGTTCGGGTCAGCCAACAGGAAATTAAAATACAGTGATATACAGTCAAAAAACACAGCAATACAGGGGGAAAGTCAAAATTGCAGGCTGGAATATGCAAAAAATACAAGCGTACAGGTTTAAAGATGAATATACATGAATAAATATAGAGATTCGGGTTGAAGATCATTCCGTATATACTGATATACACTTCGTGTATATAGTTTGCTTAAAGTTGAAAAATAGGCCCAAAGTCTTAAAAAAATAATTCCAGTAGGTCAGGTGGTGCAAAAGTGGGCCAAATCCCAATGAGACAAATCAGAAAATTGAAGGAGAGCAAATGGGCCAAAAGGCCAACTTAATTGGGTTTGGGCCAAAGTCCAAGTCTAATTATTTTCCTTCCCTCTATTATTATATTTTGTGTTGATTGACTAACTTTGTTTATTTTATGATTTAATTTAATTAAATTCCCAAAGATAGTCATTTATCTTTAAAATATTTATTTATATTTTAATTAGTATTATTTTATTAGTTGTCTTGCCGACTTCGAATTGTTTCCCCTAGAAAGTTCCCCCTTAGTTCATTTCCCCTTAAAATAATTAATAAAAATAATAAAAATAAATAAATAAATCAATGGATTTTATTACTTATTTAATATTTTCTCAGAATTAGTCAAAGTCGTTTTAGTCAAATCGCCAGTCAACCACAAGTTAGCAGGCATTCCGAGGGCATAACACCTTCTCGAAATGTACATTGAACTTCAAACCCTTTTATTATCAATTAATTTTATCTGTTTAAATCTTTTGAAAACATTAAGTTTTTTTTCTTGATTTTTACTAAAACATTAAGTGGCGACTCTTTTTTTTGGAAAATCGATTTCTCTTAAATCATAAGTTTAATCGATTTTTCGCAAACAAGTCATTTTTTATTTATTTATATTTTCGAGTAAACAGTACCAAAACATCTAACAATGAACCAAGTCTATAACAAGAAGGGATACAACCCCAACTAATGTACTCATAACTAACTAGAACATAGTCTAAGTCCGAAATGTGGACATAGATGAAAGGAGAACTCATGGCAGCCTGGAAGAATTGGCTCACCCTTGAATTCGAACGACGATTACTGATCTCCTAATCGAGGTATGTCAGTAGCCGCCTGAAGATGCCTTGTACTCAACAAAAATAAGAGCAAGTGCAGTATCAGTACACAACCACAGTGTACTGGTAGGATCACGCGGCTATCCCACTAAGTGCAACATAAGCAAGCCAAGACAACATTATAATCACATGCATATATATCGAACATATATAATATTATCAGCATTACGAACAACTTCACATTTCGCAAGATACACAATTAAGTCAAGTCATTGGTCCTCTCATGGAACCCAAATCCAAACAGTTAGCATATCGGAACGTGGTATCCGATCCCAATGTTATGCCGAAACGTGGCAATCGATCCCATATTTATGCCAAAATGTGGTAACCAATCCAAGTTAGTTATGCTGGAACGTGACAACCGTTCCATTCAACACACCACAATCACAAACACAAGTATATCATTAAGATCATACATTTAAGTCATGATTTCATGGCAATCATCATTCATGTATCTCATTTACAACAAGTGTGATCAACATTGCAACATTCATACATATACAAGTATCATAATGAAGCAAGAACAAACATATATCACACAATCATAGAATCACAACAAGCTTGAAACCCTAAGAAACTTGATCCTTCCCTTTCCGGATTCGTTCCACTTGTTCTTGGTCTACAAACAATCATAATAACATGGGAATCAATAAACAATCATTAATTACCCGAATTACTAACAACTCTATCAACACTAGATCAAACACACGATCCCAATTATCCAAATTAAGGTTGTTTCCACCATAAAATCTATAACAATACCTTCCCCTATCAATATTCACCCATTCTATTACGTTCTACGGATTGAAAAACGGATTCGGGGAGTGAAAAGCTTACCTTTAGCCTCAAGAATGGTGAAAAATGAGTAGGAGTCGCCTGGGGTTTGTTCCTTAGCTCTAAAAATTGAAAAGTGTCATTTAAGGTCGTTTAAGGATTTATTAACGACCCTAAGTCGCGTCGAGCCCGTTACAACGGATGTCACCCCGCTGTAGCGGCCCCGCCAAAGCGGCAAAACCCAGCGCCAAAGCGGGTTACGTGAGACAGTGAGCTAATTAAAGAATTCCAAAATTCCAATTTCACAACACACATCTAACCCACGACGCTTAGAAAATACCCTTTACGCTAAGATCGATTTCGGGAGTCTTACTCGCCCGAATTCAATTCCGTAAAATCGTACGAATTCCTTAACGAGTTGTCTAACTACTCATGAGATCAAAATCATAAATGATTCACCCGATTGTTAACAGATTTTCCTACACCTCAAAGACTCTGATTTTGTCTAAATCTGAACAAGGTTGGGAAAATCCAAATATTACGGGAAAAAAATTCTGGCCCCAAATTTTCCCCCGTTGGCTTTTCTAAAACGACAGGAACAGGTCGTTACAATAGTTGTAGATGAATTCATGAGTAACGCCATTGTTGAAAGTGGAAAAAAACTACGGGTTGATACACAACAAAAGAGAAAGCGTAGAACGATTTCTTCATCATTTTTTTGCTTTCAGCAGATCAGATTGTTGATTATTATTTTTCAAGTTTTTGTTGTTCATCTTTTTCTTATGCATATGGTTCAGTTTTTTAATGTATATAGTTGTTTTTGTTTCTTAAATTAATTCTTATTGCCTTCGTTTCAATATTATGATACATTGCAATTTTATCAAGAGTTTTTGGTGGCTCCGATAAGGTTTTTGGGTCGAGATTCATGGATGACGTCATTGTTGAAAGTGAAAAAAAGCTACAAGAGTTGATACATAATAAATGAGAAAGTGTGGAAGAATTTCTTCATTTTTTTTTCTTTTAGCAGATCAAATTGTTGATATTTTTTTTTTCTTTTTGTTGCTTTCACCAGATCTTTTAGTGTATCTAGTTGATTTTGATTCTTAAATTAATGTATAATTTGTTCGTTTCACCTTTACGATACATTACAATTTTATCATGTACAATATATCATTTTCAAATATTAGTTTTGATACATAATCCTAATTTATTGAAACGCAAATTAGTATGTATCATGTTCATAATTATGTATTAAATACACAACTATTACAAATTTCATTATCTTTTATTACCAGATACATATACCCAACCTTGTTCAACTAGAAGACTATGTATACTATCAAATATTACTATTGATACATAAACACTAATGTTTTATAACAAAATCAGTTTGTATCATATTCATAGTTATGTATATGACACATAACATTGTTATATATATAACATAGTTATGTATCATAGTTTTTTTTTTGTATATGATACATAACTGTATAAAATTACCGACTTTTTTTTTATTTGTTAATATTTTGAAGAGATTTGAGAGAAGAATATTTGAAATTTGAATTATTTGGATCTGTTTTTTGGGAGAGATTGACATCAATTTATTTACATGATTTGTGGAACTGACATTTAATTTTATATTTAATTTTCTTTTTAATCTCAACAAACTAGTTGTATAATGCATCAAATGTGATGTATCTGGATGACATCAATTTCAAGGGATTTTTGTTAATTGAAAAAGAGTAGGGATAAGATGTAATTTGCTCCTTGCACTATCGGATTCCTAAAATATTTACAAAATTAATTCTGATTAATAGTTTGCTAACTTATATGATTCTAGGTAAGGTTCTAGCTAGTTATTCTAAAGAGAATCGAGATGTTCCGAAAAACATACTTTAACATCTATTAGAAAATAATTAATCGATTAAACTTAGATTAATTAAACAAGAACAATAAATATTACAAAGTTTAGAAAAAAATTACTAATATCTATTATAACCAAATACGAATTAGCCTTAACAAAATGGTAATTGCTTAAAATGTAAAACATATTAACCAAAGTATAAAATCCCAAAGAAATGAAGTAAAATCCATCCCAATTTTAAGGAGGAGAGAAATATGTTTTATTCGAGAGGGCTGAATTAGGTTGAACTAATAAATGAATGGATTATTAACCTGGTCAAACTTAAACAGATTAAGCAATTTGAATTTGTTTTTCCCAAACATAGTTATAACGAAATTTGACCGTAGTGTTTTTATTCTAGAAATTCTTATTTAGGAGGTAATTTATGAAATTTATTCAGTACTCTACGGGTGGTACTGATTTTTTTGTTTTTAAAAAAGAAAATTGGGGGCATGATGCAGAAAAATGAGAAAGGAGATTATAAAATGGAGAATCGAATATAAGTTGAATTGGGGAAGGTGATATATATATATATAGTTCTAGCCACGTTGTGTAGTATTTAGTTATATTTCACATATAAAAATATTATTAACTATAGTTAAATTTCTAATTGAATTCACACGACTCAGTTAATTGATTTGTCTATTATACAGTTAAATACAATAAGCCAATTAGGTTCACTCGACTAATAATTAGAATGTATAATACATAAACAAGTGTTTTAATTTCGTCCAATTGATATTTATGTCCTTTAACTTTGTGTTTGCATAATTGGATACTTAAACTTATAAAAAATTGAATAGTTAAGCACACGCATCCTACATGACAATGCAGGTAGGACACCATGTAAGATATGTGAATTGTCACGTAGAACCTCACGTAATATACATGTGTCTACTTGTTTAGCATTATATAAGTTTAAGTGCTTAATTATGCACACTCAAAGTTGGAGTACATACATATCAGATAAGACCAAATTAAAAGACATGTTTATGTATTACACCTAATTAGAATCGGGTATCGATTACGCCCACCCGGACATTGATTGGGCGGTTGCCCCCCAAAAAAACAGTAGTGTATGAGTAAACTTTCTCTTGTTAGCGTGCGTCATGCTCAAATGTCACGTTTATGACGTCAAAATCTAGTCCCAAGTAGCTAGTATTATTACTTGGATAATTTCATAAGTTGTGTTGTTTCCTTTTAAATTGCCTCCTCTTCAATCAGTAATAAAATGGACCATTCCTCCCCACACAAGCCATCATCACATCTCTTATCCAAACAAAGTAAAATGGTGAAAGAACATCTTGTGCAAGGCAAAGAATTTGCGGTCCAACTTCAAAATCTACTTCAACAGCCTCTTGCACATCATAATAAATCAGTCTCACCTCATGACCTTATACTTAAAATCTTAACTTGTTTCACTAAGGCTCTCTCTAACGTAACTGGTTCCAAAGATTTTAGCAACGAGTTTAGGAAGAAGGACAAGCAAATCGTGAAGAATCGACGAGATTGTTATGGGAGAAAAAGGTGAGATATAATGAATTTAGAGTTCAAATGCTAATACGTTACACAATCAAATATCATCTATGATTTGTTTGCAAATAATTTTATTTAATTTATTTGCGTTAATTGCTAATGAATAAAATAAAAAACTACATAGTATAATAGGTTGTTCAAAATTTATTACACTATTAATACTTATAACTTAGATAATAGGTTTGATTACTGATAATATAAAACTTATTTTACATCCTTGATCTACATACGTACTTATACGGCTTTGATAGAGAATCAGAAATAGTTGCCAAAAAATAGTAATCTAATCGGTATAGTTTATAGTTTTAGTGTATATTATTTAAACTCAATTATAATATAAGATTAATGATAATCAAGCTATTAAAAGCTTAAGTACTCACCATATATATAGTGTTTGTTGAAGGCTTTTAGATTCACCCATTTATTAATTATAATCGCTAAAAGAAACCACTGCTGAATTTCTACTTTAGGTCAAGTATACTTCAATAGGATGTCAATTAATATTTGATCACATCTTATGAAATTATACGGTATAGATGAATAAAAATGTACGTATAGATATCATAAGTTGAATGTTCTTAGTTTATTAATTTCACCGTCTCAAAATAAGTGTCATTTCAGCAACAACAAAAAAAATGTTCCAAAATAAGCGTCATCTTAGAAATTCAAAACAAAAAATAGTAGTACATTTTTTCAACTATACCCTTATATTAAAGAACTACTTCTTCTTATTAATAGTGATTAATTATCAAGAAACATCTAATAAACAGGGGTAACTTAATAAACTATACCTCCTATTTATATATTTTTAATTTTGAACCAAATTATTCATTAGTAAAAATTCGAATTTCATCAATAAGCTATGCAGAAAAGCAGAGTCCGGAGCCAACAGGGCAAAAAAAATTGTCAAAAATTCCAAAAGGGCACATCAAATTTTTTTAAAACCAAAAGGGCAAAATCGCTGCCCTGACAGCGATTTTGTCCAAAAACGTTTTTTTTTTCAAAAAAAATAATCCTTCTTTTCATGCCTATTGTTAATTATTAATAATATAAAAATGATAAACAAGACGGACAGTATACTCAATAAAATTGTTGAAGCATGAGGAAAATTGAATTATATATCATAAAATAATAAAAGAATATTGAATTAAAAAAAAGCTTTTTTTTTAAAATTCTTAACATATAGCAGCGATTTTGAAGAAAAAAAGATTTATTTTTTTTGAGAAAATAGCTGCTATAGCAGCGATTTTGAATAAAATAAAAATTCGACTTAAAATTTTTTTGGACAAAATTGCTGCTAGGGCAGCGATTTTTAGTCATTGTGTCGGAGGGAAATCACTTCGTCAGGAGCGATTTTGCCCTTTTGATTTTAAAAAAATTTGATGTGCCCTTTTGAAATTTTTGACAATTTTTTTTGTCCTTTTGGCTCCGGACTCCAGAAAAGCATTAGATTCATGGACGAGAGAGATTACAACAACGGAAGATGGACATGCATGGAGGAAATACGGACAAAAGGTTATACTTAACTCAAAATATCCAAGGTATACATGTACTTATTTGAATTGTATGATTACCTAATTTTGAAAATATTTTTACTATTTAATTATGTGTTCAACATATTTCATGTATGAATCTGATTCTTTTTGTTAGTCAATCATTTAAACCCAAAATCTATATTATCTAGTTTAATATATATATCAATACACATATTTTTATTTGCTTAATTATATATGTTTTCGATAAAACAAAAAGATGGATATATATATGTATATTATTTACTTTCTACTATATTAATTATTAAACATATATATATTTTTGTTGTTGTGAGGACAGGTGTTACTATAGGTGCAGTCACAAGTATGATCAAGAGTGCTATGCCACTAAACAAGTTGAGAGAATTAAAGAGGAGGAGCCAATTATTTATCGAACTAAATATTTTGGACATCACGTTTGTAAACGTCCTCAAATGATCACCACTTCACGAGAAGAGTCAAAATTACAACATAGTCGTGATAAATCTTGTGCACTAGATTGGCAGGATTTAGTTCCTGATTTTTCTCTTGAAGGTGTGGTTTCATCTTATAATGACTTGAATGGTTTGGATATGGAAAACGTAGGTGAATTTAGTGATTTTCACTTTGAGGCATTAGAGTAATCTTGATTAATTGTTCATAATGGCTTAGCTTGTAACTCATGTTTATGTCCCTTTGTTTTGATTCAATGAAGTGAAAGTTCCATAATCACATTTGTTTCATGGTTTTATTTTTTATGATTAATTTACTTGTACAAATTTGAAATGCATGAAGGAAAAAGGAGCAATTAATCGTCACAACTTGCATATATAAGTATCTTTTGAAAGACCCAACTATTAAAATTCTAAGACGAAGTCCATCAAAAATCAATTACTTAATCTTTACCTATCCTACCTTACATCACATCACATAGTCACATTTTCTCTTGATTGAATCATTTTGTTTGTGTAATAATAATAGTGGTATTGCTTAATTGAAATTCACAGTAGTTTTCCTGTGGATTGCTCATGTACTAGGTGTCTGTTTCTATCGAGATGTCTATATTCTCAACAACTTTATTACTTTCAAATCGAAAAAAACAAACCAAACCGACAGTAACCAAATCGACGATTATTTTTTTCGTTTGGTTTGATTTGATTTTAGAAATTTAAAAACTGACCGTATTAGTTTGATTTTGATTTTGATTAATAACCGATTCAAACCAAACCATGAACACCCATAATCACAGTGGGTATAGATTTTGAATTCGAAATTGTACTCCTTTAAAAATAAATTTATCCTAAATACCAAGGTCCAAGATAAATATTTTATACTTATTGTTTTTGTTGAATCTAAATATTTTCGATATCTTTTACAAAATAAGAACATATTCGATCAATTAAATTTATTTTAAAAAAATAAGTGACACCCCTGCACTCAGTGATTGCCTGAGCTGAACGACACTGAATATATAGGACTTTATCAATCTTCATCGATGATAGCAAATAGGGGCGTACAAAATCGAACCAAACTGCAAATCGAGTTAAATCGGAAAAAAAAATTAATTAGTGGTTTGGTTTGACTTGGTTTGGTATTGAAAAAAAAACCCGATTATGTTTGGGTTGGTTTGGTTTTAACTAAAAAAAAACAACCCGAGATCAAACCAACCCGACATTATATATATAATGTCACGCCCCGAGACTAACCCCGAGACGCGGACACGGGACCTAGGACCACAAGTGATCCCAAGCTAACCCTGCTGGCATGATCATGAGCATACTAAAGATAATAAACTGATGCGGAAGCTAAATCATAAATAAAATGAAAAGATGGGGAATACCCATATA
This sequence comes from Solanum paucissectum, assembly GCA_029582445.1. Classification (NCBI taxonomy): domain Eukaryota; kingdom Viridiplantae; phylum Streptophyta; class Magnoliopsida; order Solanales; family Solanaceae; genus Solanum; species Solanum paucissectum. The sequence continues at coordinate 6 of JAJONZ010000978.1, read as the reverse complement.
CTATAA